>JAPWDM010000001.1:131467531-131662531 GCA_035578155.1 Brachynemurus nebulosus | reverse complement strand
TCTATATCAACTAGTTTCCGAGAAAAACGTACTTTTGTAAATGGAAATTCGCTATGTTATGCAGGATGCTGCGACAGGGGTATATAATAAGTATACCCTGTTTCAAATACAATAAAACTGATCATGAGTTAAAGTTAAAAAATTAAATAATTATTATATTCAAAACAAATTAATCTTCGATTCTTTTCTAAAAACAAACTGCATTTTAAAATTTACGTAAGTGCAATAATGAAAAAGATAAAGCCAAGAAAACGGAGATTATTTAAATTCATAAGTGATGAAGCATGGTTAAACATAAATAAAATGGACCATAGTAACATCTTTACTTGCACACTTCCTACAAAAATAATATTAAAAACATTTTGTTTAAATACGTAAAAAAGGAGCGTTCACCTTATTTTGCTATATTCTAACAATAAATGGAAGTGCAAAAAACTGAAAGTGTCCGCAAATTTCTGCTATTCAAATATGTAGGTATTCTTACCCGGTCAGTCTCAGGTATAATCTATTTCACTTAAATTTAAGCATGATTTATTACTTACGAATTTAAGGAATTCTCGTTTTCTTAGCTTTATCTCTTTCATTGTTGCAAATACGTAAATTTTAAATTTGCAGTTTGTTTTTAGAAAAGTATAGAATATTGATTTGTTTCAAATATAAAAATTATTTAATTTTTCAACAATGACTGATGTTCAATTGTATTTGAAACGGGGTATAATAACAACCATAACTGTCCACAAATCTCTGGTGTCCGCAAATTTTTGGCATTCTATCAAATACTCTCATTGTTTCCAAATCAATTTTAGGATATATAAAAGTAATATATTATTTATTCTTAATGAACATATGTCTTATGTCAATTAAATACATAAACGAAGATTTGTGCTTGACTGAAAGTTTAAAAATAATTATAGATTTATAGGTGATTAATTATCACCTGAAGTTATTTTCAAATAAAAATATTTTAGTTTGGTTTATATAATAATTTATTAATACATATAAAAAAAAAAATGTAATAAAAATTGTATTTATTACCTGGATTTATACGATGAAGGAGAAAACTTTCCATGTATTGTGGATTGTCACCAGATCTTATTTTTGTCTTATGTTTTTGTTTTTTACTTGGCAATAAAAGAAGGCGAACCTAAAAAAAAAAATAAAAATTAAAAATTATTTTTATATAATGTGTCTCCAAGTATGAGTATAAATCGTATATAATTATAATATGTACACGTCAATGTACTGAAATATTAGAGACATTTGTTTGAATCAGCATTCAATATTATTATAATTTTAACCATGGTGGAGGCACAGGGGACGTTACAATTGCCGGGGACTGTGCCGTGGAACAAGCAAATATCATTAAAACTTTTAAATTTTTGAATTTTCATAGGTACCTAAAAATAGTTTGCCACTGAATATGGCAGGTCAGTTAGTCCAGTACAATTAGATATAAAAAAAATTAATGCCTAAGCATGCATTAATCCAGAGTTCCGTAGTCAGTAGTTAGAATTTTCCACAATTTTTGGGATAAAATTTAGGAAATCTAACAAGAAATGTGACAGAAGTGCACCTCTGTGATTTTGTTCATTTTAACATACATAATATACTTATTGTAGTAGCAGCGTAACAAACGCTTATTTAGAGCCCAATTGCATATTTAGAGAATAAACATCCCTTCAAAAATTTGTTAGAGAATCATATTTTAGTCTTTTTCTCGTGCTAACCTTGAAGCGATTTTAATTAAAAGTGGTTAAATGAATGCGATTAAGGTTACATTAGTCTAGATTTTTTTCGTTGGGGTACATTATTTTTAAGAGGTTAAACACCCCTCAGAGTGAGAAATTCTTTGAAATTCTGTAGAAAAACTGTAGAAAGACTGCACATCATTAGTTAATAAATAATATATGTTACTGTATTCGGATGGCAGAACTGGGTGGTTATGGGCGACTATATTTATTTAGAACGAGATTTTTAACTAAAAGTAAATATTTTGAACTTTCCCATAATAAAATTTATAAAGTAGGGAAATTCAAGTTAATTGGTAATTCCTTGACTTGAAATAGATCGTTTTAAAAAGTGAACTGTAATATTATTAGGAAAAGTATTGGAGATTATTGATTTTATTTACTTTTACATTTACTATATAAGAAAATTTTCAACTTAATCGAAATAATTTTACCTGATTATTCTTAACAAATGATATAGTAGCTGTATTTTTTGCAAATTTCTGAATACCATAGTAGAAAACATAAGAAATGATCAGAGAAATCTTAGTTTCATTTTAAGCGCTTTTATTAACGATATCCTATACCTTGCGGTATGTTTAAAGAATTTTCATCCCCACTTTTCAATATGAAAAAGTATCTAAAAAATTTTCTAAACAGTTCTTTGTTATTTATTAATTGTGTTCTGTATCTGTAGTATGTAACTGCAAAATTTGAAGGTCCAAAGTTATGAAAATTATTAGAGTGCGACAGATGAACGAACATAACAAACTTATAAAGGTTTCGAGTTTTTGAAGGAAAAACTTGAAAAATAAAACACCTTGAAACCCTTTACTATGATTTTCCTTCTTAATATTATATAGTACTTTCTCATATGGACCTTTATTGTTATCCTGGAAAGGATATCAGGATTTTCTTGTGGAATTTATGTAAGGACCACATTTTGTGTACAATTTTACGAAAATCCGGGAAATAGAAATAGTAATGGACTTCAGTGGAGTAACCAAAAATGATATAAACATTGATTGTGACAACCCAATTAATTCTTACAATGTCGAATCTGTTTTTACGGCTTGTTGTTATTTTGGAGTAGTGGAAATCTAACAGTGACATTAAAAATTTTGATAAAATTTTACTAACTTGTGTATGCGTTGGTTGTCCTCTGTCTCTGCTTGGAATGTCACGAGCTTGAAGAACGTGTACAGTCATTTTTCTCATTGGTGCGTCGTATAAAAAGGCTACTTCAAGTTGACCACATTTACTAACTGCTTCTCTGTTTTCTGTGCTAATATCTTCAACTTCACAAGCACCATTTCCACCACCGGCACTTGTACAAATTGATTGCACATCTGTATCGTACGCTGATTCTTGACCTAGTACTAAGATACACTAAAACCAAAAATAAACATTATTATAGCAATTGTAAAGATTCCTTCATTAACAAAATCATGAGATGATTTTCTCAACTCTTTTTTCTAAATAGTAATGCAAAAGCCATGTTGATAAAAAAAAAGTAGATAAAAAAGACTAGTTTAGAATAGATAACCTATGATGATTCTAAACACAACTGATTAGAAATTATATTGGAAAAATTTGCCAATTCGCCAACAGGGCCATTTTTTGCGGTTTATATAATAAAAATAGATAAATACTCCAACACTCATATATTCGACAATTCGTACATACACAATGTAATAGGTGAGAAAAGTATAAACTATTCAATGAACGGGTAACGATGGCTATTACTCACGAAGTTGAAAGAACGATACGAGTCAAGTTTACGAGGCGAATGTCGTAATTCATCTGATTGAGTAATAGCCATTACACGGGAGTAGAGTACTATAACTTTTCTACGACTTATTCCTTTTTGATTTAAATAAAATTGAATACAACATTTAAATTAAAATCGATCTCTAATTTCATTAAACGTTCGTACATGTATCTATGGCAATGATTAAAACAAAATACAAATAACTTTGTTTAGTTATATGTTATTACACAACATATATGAGATTTAATAGGTTTATTGCCAATAAAACTACTGCAACCCATTGAATAATGGTTAATACGGATATTTCATTGGTCGAAGGGTATCGAGCAATTATTGTCATTTCTTCCCACTTTGAATAATGCATAACTTTCTCAACAATTAATGGATATATAATGAATGTATTTTCAACAAGAGTAGAAAATATTTTTATTCCTACTTTTCAATACGAAATAGTGCTTTAAAAAAATAAAAATTTTTTTTAATGCAGATTAATTGAGATCTCTTGTAGTATGTGAAAGCAAAATTTTACGTTCATTGGTCCAAAGACGTTGAGATTCTGAAAATATGATAGACGGACATGATTAAAACTACAAGAGTTTGGAGATTTTCTTTCGTAACTATAAAAACCGTATCAAATATTTTGTAGGTATAAATTATATTAGGATTTTAACGACAATTATTATTACATATCTAGAATTATTTGAATTTAAAATTATTTTATTTTCTCAGTATTTATACGTACATCTTGATTACTATTACTATTTAGTTCAGTACTTTCGACACTGCTCTCCGTAGCTAACTTTTTATACTTTCCATTTGTTGAGCTGGTTTCTCTGTCTTCTCCAAAATTGTCAATTCGTGTCTCACGTATATCGTGTGCAATGGCTCTAAAAATAATTATGAATCAAATCAAAATTGTCAGTTCATACAAATATGAATTTTAGGATTGAAATATATATAAAAATTGTGATGTTTCTTTTTGATATAGTAATTTTGTGGTATTGTCACTTCGCTTACTGGTTTTCATAAATATAAATAAAAATGTTGTGTAAAATAAGATGATATACATAGACCAATGAACATATTACATATTATATTATATAGACTAATTATATCAATGTATAATTGAGGCAGCCAGATACGACCAGTATACGACCAAATAGTATTCTGTAATATAGTAGCCAATGCAATAAACGGTGGTATTCGTAGTAAAATTTTCAAATAATTTTATCGTCAAAATATAATATTGATAACAGAATTTTACTTTTTTGAGCAGAAACTGCAAAATTTTGAAAGAAAAAGAGTGGTATTTGTTTAATTTTTAAAATACGTACGCATAAAAATTATGTCCTGCAATAATTATAGTCCCATTTGCTGAAAAATGGACAATACATTATATTCCTTAAATCTCACCCGTCTCACCCCGTTACCTGCCTCAAGAAAAGTGCCTACAAACTGGCTTTACGCTTTGTCTAGTAGTATAATATAATAGTGTTCATTGGTCTGTGATGGTATATTACGTAAATGAGGTTGTAAGTTGTATGTCACATACGAGTGAAAAAGTTACGTAAGAGCCGCGCAGCGTCGATTGCGTAATTACCTGATAATATTTTATTTCTTACGACTGTGTTACATACTATATTTTATCTACGACTAATATGAAGTTCATAAATAATATAAATTTGATATAAATACATTATTACATTAAAATTATAGTAAACTTGAAATGTATTAAAAACAAATGCCAACTTTTAGTTGTTAGTTAAAAATTTTGTAAAATTGGTAAAATTAGAACTAGTATCAAGTGAAAAATTATATACGTATAAGTACATGTAACTAGTGATATACTAATTACATGTAATTAGTGATATACTATAATTTGAATAATACATATTTCTTTTGACAATTAAACGTATACAAAAATTTTTACTTGATAGAGTTCTAATTTAAAAAACTAGAGGCGCTCGCGTAATCTTTGCGTCGCCAATACAGTACAATTGTATAAACTTACAAAGTTTAATAAAAAGTATAGTAAAGGAAAAAATGCAAATATGGAATACCACTTTTATATTATTTTTTTTTTTTTTTTTTGGGGAAGTAGAGAATTCAAAACTACTTTCATTATTTTCTAGTTGATTTATTAATACTTTTTAAATATATTGTGAGATTTTCATGAAGTACAACACTATTGTTGTTGTGAAATTTAGTTTATTGTAAAAGGTTTTAAAAAACAAAAATTTTAATACATGGTCTAAATATGGGCTACTCTTTTAATTGTAAAAATATCAATTTATTTGAAAAATACAAAAAGAAATATCAATCAGTCACCATTTTTGTATGATTATCGTGTTTTACAAAAATCACAAATATAAATATCTTTGTCAGAATCAGAAGATTCTTGGTGTGTCCACAATGAACACTGAGAACATTTGACCCATAGTTCCCCTTTGGTATCTTGTGAAAATAAGCGATAGCAAAATATACAAGCTGCATCTTTAACGTCCGGATAGTCACTATAAGGCAACTCGAAATCACTTTCATCATCTAAGGGTGAAACATTTTCGTCACCTGTGTCTGAGCTTGTAGTCTTCGTTCGTTTAGGTCGCTCAGAAATTTTACTTCGAAGTTTTTTAATTTTTTAATATCGTCGTACGACTTACTGTACACCAAAATAAACGCATAACACCTCATTTCAAGCAACAATAATAATATAAGGAGTGGGATGACAAACCCGCCCGTGAATATACTACGGTACTTTTACGGGATGGTTTGGCACAGTACTCTTCCACAGAGCCTAATACTTTGCATAATGCCGGTATAGGTGAATCTTACTCGATACTGTCCGACTGAGGTAGTGAGCGCCAGGTTAGCGTAAAGCCTATAATAATAATAATAATAAAAGACGGGTCTAAATATGGGCTAGCTTATTTTTAGACCACATGTGGTAGCTCATATTTTGACCAACAGTTACTCGAACTTCCGAGGACAAAACATAAACGTTTATGTCGCACAATATTTCAGTTTATCACACAATCAGTTATATTACACATTCATTAGTTATTTTGCAAAAGTATATAATACTGGAAAACATTTTCTTAATAGAAAAAAATTATAAGTCACCTACATATTAAATACTTCGATGGTAAGATGTTGATATCACAAGATATTTCTTACGACTAAATAAGCATGCATCCATAAAAATGGCTGATTTACTCATATTTGCTTGTTGAGTTAATAACAATGAATTGTATTAGTTTCTCACTAGATGACAATCATGGTATCAAGGTGAATTTGCTACTAGCCCATAATTGGATCATAGCCTATATTTACACTTTTTCCTCTATAGTAAATAACCACAATTTTTACTTCATCACTTTAAGTTTAAAATTTCTGTGACATGTTTCGGCTAGAACCGTCTTATTTAATAGGCACCGTAGTATTCCCTTTTCAATTTATGTGTATTCATTTTAGTTTTTATGTAAAAGTGCCTAGGATATACAACAATCTTAAACGACCTTACTTGAATGACTAACTGTAGAAAGGTAACAAGTATAGTAAATAAAATTTTACAGGAGATAAAAAAAAAACGGTTTTTTGTGACATTTTTTACAAATTAACGAAATTTTATTTTTTAAATACATATTGTTAATGATTAACTGATTAACTTTTTGTAAAAGTTTTGATTTTTTTATGCGTAGTTATTTTAAAAAAAATGTTTTGTTTTTGAACTCATTCCTTTTCTGCAGTAAACAAAGTTTAACAAAAACACTTTCTTTTTTTTAAAAAAAAATTATTTCTCATACAAAAATAATATTGATATGACAAAATATAATGTTTAACTAAAATAACTTTTATCATAAGAGGAAACTACAACAAAAAATGCCTTAAAGCTTACACTCGATCTGTTTCCCTTGTCGCAGCTACTGTTACCGGCAAGGGCGTTAAGATGATATAAAAGTCGATTTCTTCAGCAGGAATGTAGATTAGAGTTTTCTGATATCATTCATTTTCAATTCATTGATGGTAAGTTTTGAAGAATATGCTTTTTTATTGGGGAATACTAAATTTAAATGAAACGAGTTCCATATTAATCCTTTGATGTTGACACTACACCTTACTTCATAAGAATTATTTGAAGTGAATGACAATTCATGATAGCTTGAAAGCCTTGAAAGTTCAAATGTTCTTTTTAGGTGTCAGAGAACTCCTTTGCCGTATGACAAAGTGCTTAAGCAGGATTTTTTTTAAAGTTGGCCACCATACACTAAAATCAGTAAAATTTTCAGCTTTCATTACTGAACTTGCAACAATGCTGAACTTATCTTTACCATTTAATTTTTTTTTTTATTAAATCAACAATGTTATTAATCGTGCAGTTTCTTCCTTCTCTCCTTAGTTTCCTTCTAATGATTCCACAGTCTCTATCGTTGGGCATAAAGGAATGGCCTCGGATAAGAAATATTAATTTTATCTCCTTAAATCTTTTCTTTTCAATTAAAGCTATAAAAAATCTCACTAAAGTATTGGTTTTATTTCCCCAAGATAACAATTACCCCAAAAATAATAAGTTTTTCCAAGTTTTGATCAATTTTGTTATTAATGTGCCATTGAATCATGGAACATAGCTCATTTGTTAATTTTTGTATTTAATTCCTTACATGTAACGCATGCATCTTTGACGGGTTTTCCCAATCCAAAATCATAATTTTCTTTAAAATGCTGCCAGGAATATTTATATGACAATCTCTTATTGCTGCCTAATTTTGCCAAAAGAGAGTCACTTTTCTGTGCACGGTTTCAATGATCATATTATACATAATTTTGATATTCAAGTTGTCTGGCAGATACTGCCTATCTTTTCTCGTATAATGCTCTAAGTCGGAAAACTTCCAACATGTGCGCGCATTTTTTCAATAACTGATCCAGGTATGGTATTTCCTGATATATTTTTTTCTCTTTTATCAACTGGTGTAACGTTTTGTTGCAACAGTCGATAACATAGTTTTTTTTTGTAAAACCATATGTTTCAATAAACGCTTTTTTGCATACCTTCGTGCACTTCCCTCGGAAAGAGGTGTAATGCCTTACATTAAAGACCATTGTTTTTTAGACCTCTCTTTCTCTCACTTTTGGATGCCTTCTTTCGATTGGAGTGATTTCCATCAACGATTGTAAATAAATATCCTGTGGGTTTTTTTTGCTTTCATGTTGTAAAAAGTAGTGAAAATGTTTACCATATAATTATTAAAATCTTGCAAACAGTTTTACTCACAGCCGAAACCAAGTGTTGCAATCGGTAACCATTTGTTTAGACACAAGTTGTTAACGAGACCAGTAAACCAAAACAAACAACCAAAAAGTATATTGGCAATTTACTAATCCAAATCTTCTGCTGACTCTGGTAAAAATGACGTAATTATGTGGGTTAAATAATAATATAATAGAATCGTAAAAACGATAATCAAGAAGTCGGGAGGGAAGCCAAAGTGAAGTCAGAAAGAAGAGTGAAGTTAAAGTGGGAGTCGGGTCACGTCAAGTCAAGAGCAGCAAAACAGTATGGAGCAGAGAAGAGCATTGGAGCTGGTAGCTAGTTGCTAGCAGAGGGTGGCTAGTAATTAACAGTGGGAAATGGATGGCTAAGGGTTGTCTAACGTACTGATGGTCGGAGTTGGGAAGTTTGTTTTGGTGGCAAATAGTAAAAGCTTGTGAGTAAGCAAAGGGAAAACTTGTGTCCAGATAAGTCATAATCCTTTCGTTTTTCGTATTCTATTTTTTGATTATATACCTATGTATATCTGTTTTGGGGAAGCGATTCCCATTTTCTTTTTTTATAACATTTATTCATGTTCCTATTTTTTGTGTAACCATTATTTATTTGCTTCTTTTGTTAATAAAATTGTTAAGTTGAAACTCCATTATTTTATTGAGTGAACAGTGAACACCCTTAAATTCCCGCAAATCAACCATAGTGATATGGAGGTCGAACTCCGGCCTTGCTGTGGGTTTTTCACCGCTACCGTTAACATCCAATTTAATCCCTACAGAAAAGGCTAAAAGTACTCCCGTCGTTAACACAAGGTAACAAAAGTTAAGCCAAGTATTTCTAAAGAAGCTTAACAAGGCAAATTTTAAGCGTAAAGAAAAATTAGATCTCAAAAGAATTAGAAACTCACAAGAATTAGATCCTGGTATTTTAACAGTTACCAAATTACCTTTCCAGTTTAGATGTTCTTCACCAGCAAGCTTAGATTTTTTAATAATGTTTCTTTCTATATAATTCTGGCAATTTTCTTCTTTCTTTTATTTAGTTGTGCGACTTCCTCTTCTGAGCTACTCATTTTAGAATTCAAGATAATAATAACTAAATTAGTTAAGAAATATTTAAAGCATAAATTCAATAATACTCGACTAAAGCTCGTAAAATAACTGACAATGTAACAATATAATCGGAATTCCAACAGTAGCGGGCTTTATTTAAAATTAAATTGTTTACTGCAGATAGAGAACAAGTACTGGACTTACTCCCTATTTGCAGTAAACGTATAAATATACTGCTTGCTATGGCCGTAACATATGATAGACAAGTTTCCTTTATATTGTAAATCATCACTCTATACACCATTTCTGTTAAAAAAAAGAACGCATTTGAAAAATTTTGTGACTTGTTTCTTTTCTGCAGTTAGCCATTCACTTATAGTGCTATTAAGGTAGAGTCTATATAAGCCGATATATGTGAGAGAAGTAATATAATAATAATAATAATAATAAAAATTTGGGGGACAGGTCTACCCACACTGTCAACTTCCCATTGGGTGTCCTTAAAGACTAGAGACTGCTGTACATAAATAATTCTTTTTTCATTTCAGGGGACTCTTCCCCTGGGCCCTCGATAGAGGCTTTGCCCCTTGCACCATACCGGGGCTTCGCCTTCTGTACCTAAGGGTGGGGGCTCCACCCTTATCAAACAAATAATAACATCATTTGTTCTTAAGATATACGAGACAAAATATATTTCAAAAAAAGTTTCTTACTTCGTTTTTTTTTTCCTTTTTTTTTTTAAATTTTATAAAAAAATACTGGCGTTTTTAACATCAAGGAAGGTTCTTAGGCCATTATATAATAATGTTATGGTAAAAAATCCATATAATCTATGTTATGTTAATAATGTTAATTCGGTTTTTTTACCATAAAAAACAAACCGCTAATCCGAATTTGCTGAAAACTTTATCCGGTCTTCATTTTTTGATTACGTATTTAATGAAATTAGTCCGAAGTTGATATAATCATTTGTTCTGGAGATATGCGAGACGAAAAAAAATTCACGAACGAACGAACGAACTAACGAACGCACACACAGACATCACGCTAAAAACGATGGATTCAGATTCTAGTGACCTTGAAACGTGGATATATGTGAAAATTAGGGGTATATTTTTTTTTACATGATAGAATTTTACACTGAAATAAAGAACTTACGAGTTAAATTCCCCCAATTAAAAATATTTCTTTTATTTCAAAAACGGTTTTATGACGGTTCAAAAACGGTTTTACATGTTATTTATTTATTTATTTATTTTTTATCTACAGATATCTCTATCAAAAGTTCTATCATACTAAAAAGAACACGCAGTATAAAGAAAATAATGTACTAGCATCTCTCGTAAAAGACATACAGGACTTCCTTGTAATTATTGAATCTAAAAATTATGAGTAAAATGTGTAACTTACCTATGGGTTGCCATTTGAGCGTGATGAATGTGAGTTTCCGGAGATGCTAAAACAGCAGCTCCTATAGAACTATTTGTAGAAGAACAACAAGAACTATTATTACTACTAACACCTACACGACCTTTTTCAACTAAGGATATTAAATCATGAGGTGCGGTTGGACTTGTTTGATTATCTAAAAAATAAAAGAATAAAATAAGATGAGAGAAGTGAAATTAGTGCGGAAAGTGGGAAATTAAATAACTTACGGTGTGTTGGTGGTGAATTCACAGCAGGACGATGAGAAGTTGAAGACAACAAAGCAGCTCCACTAGGAGAACGTTGTAAATGAGTGGAAAGATCTACAACACCCTGAATATTAAGTTTTTGACCCGAATGAAAACTAGCCGATTGTTGTAAACGTCGGATAACATCTAATTCCGAATCACTACTAGATTCAGGAGAGTCAAGAGAGTACGCTTTTCCTAAAATATTAAAAAAAAATTAATTAAATGTAATTATTTTTAAAAACTAAATATTTTGTATTTTCGATACAAACCGAATATATGTTGCCTATTTGTAGATGTACTTTGGAAATTTGTATTCGATGCAGATGAAGAATGTGATGTAGTTACAGTCGCTGGTATGGGTGACAATGTTTCATCGCAACAAGAAAAAGCACCTGCCGCAGCTCCAAAACACCATTTTTTATTAATATACAAAAAAAATACCAAAAGTAGGACTACAAAACCAGCTACTGCTCCCAAAAATGCTGTTGTTTCGGCTCCCGCTACAAAAAAGAACAAGGGAACTTAATTAATTGAAAATTATCTTATATTCGTAATTTCGTAAACAAAAATAAAAAATATATTTTCCCAATTTACAAGTACGAGATACTTAATAACATTTTAATAAAAGAGTATAGCCGAATAAGTTTAGGTGAATCGGCCCCGGAGGCGAATTATTTTAATAACTATATTAACGGTATGGTAAGGCTGTAATTAATTGATATCTACAATTTTGGCGGCCAGAACTGAGCAGTTATGGAGATAACTAAAAAAATTTAAAAAATTACAAAAATTTTTTTTTTGGTAACTATTCAACATAGGAAAAAAAAATTTAATTAATTTTTAAAATTTTTGGGCAAGAATAATTCCAAATTCACATGAAGGCAAACACTCTTGAGAATATTAGATATTATTAATAGATTTGAGCGTTACTTTATGGTATTCCATATTTGTAAATAATAAACAAATACTTTACTTTGCAAAATACCACGTTTATTGCGAATAAACGTGGTATTTTGCAAAGTAAAGTATTTGTTTATTATTTACAAATATTATATATATTTATTATCGTATCAGTCCTCGTTATTAAGGAAATAGCAAGAATAATATCCGATCCAATGTTATTTTTATAGGGTTCCAATAGAGTGACCATTTCAAAAGGAATTCAATAACTGTGCCTTAATACACTTAAATACTGCACCAAGTCTTATCAAAATTCAAGGGGTACAACAATATAAAAAAAAATATTTTTCATTTCTAATCTGCTGAACCGCCCCTCCAGTGGGTGCTACCCTGAAATTATAACATAAATCGAAAGTAGTTTAAAAATAAAGTGTTGTGTCTCATAAAGTGTTTTTTCCTATCTCATATGGTTATCGAGATAATCAAGAATAATCGAAAGAGGTATATTAAGATATGGGCTATCTGTCCCTGATAGAAAGTCCCAATAGTAACTGTATTGTCGTTTATGTGACACTGCAGGTACTTCATATATATAACTTTCCTAGATCAAAACAGAACCGTTGTGGAAATATAACAGAAAATTGTCAAAAAAATGTGCTGTAATAGGATTTTTTAACATGTAGAATATCAAAGCCCAATGAACATTATATTCTATGTACATGTTGACAAAACTTACTACACCACATTTTTTGACAATTTTCTATTATAATATATCTACAATGGTTTTGTTTTGATCTAGGAAAGTTATACGGGTAATTCTACGATAAGAGGTTTTAAGACCATAGAGAATACGGCCACGGAGGAAAGTTGTTGTTTTTTCATTAAACACTTATATTACGATTTTTGTCCTATTTATGTATCTTTTCACGTAAGGGCAAGTCACTTTATGCATATTTTATTACTTTTTACAAGACCAGGGTAAATACATTGGGCAGGGTAGAGACACCAAGATCAGGGTAGATACTTATTTGGCCAGGGGAGAGAATTTGTGGCAATAAAAGTAACAAAATTAGTAAAATCAACTTTAATTAAACATTATACTTAACATAGAATCAGACTATCATTGTTAACAATCATATTAAACATTAACAGACTATATTATTTCAGCCTTCTCTGAAATTTAAAACAAAAGTGTCTTTAGTGTCATTACACAATAATATATGAAAGTAACATGACATTTTACCTACAACAAATAATAAAATATTCTTTTATTAATTATACTAATTATATAGACTAGCGTCTTTTAAGTAATACAAATAATCAGACTTGCGATAACTAGGATAATTTTCATATTACCTGTACCTATGCTACATTTCACTAAATGAACATGTTTTAATCATAAAATAAAATAAAAAATATAAATTGAAGGCACTGTCTTGCCCATATTAATTAACAAAAAAAAAATGCTTAAGCTTTCTCAAACACGTTCACCGACTCTTTGAAACAGTAGAACAACCTCTGCCCTTTTAAAATAAGATTTGGCATAGGTAATGCCTGAACAATCTGATCTTCTGAGGTAAATGAAATATCGTTTTCTTCGACTTTAAATAATTTTCCACTTTTGTCCCATATTTTACAGAAAATTACTTGTATTTCGTCATCTTCTTCTAAACCCGTACACATGGCCACGTAACGGTACTCTGTTTTTTTAGAGAATAGTTTGAGAAGAATAAAATCACCGTTCTTAAATGTTTTTTTGGATGTCGACGGTTGTTGTTCATCTTCTATATGGTGCTTGTCACCTTTCGGTGTAATGACTTGTTCACTGTCAAATGGATTCTCTTTCTCGTTCTCGGACTCCGAATCCGGTCCATAAACATCCTCGACTCGGAGACGAGCTTTTTTATTAGAGGAGTATATTATGGCACCAATTTTGAAATGATCACAATTTTCATTGCAAGAGCAGCTTAAAGACTTCATTTTCAATTTTTTTGGATCTTCAATGTTCCATGACACTTGATGGACACGCAATGTACCTGGAAAAGTCTTTATTTGTTCTTTAGTACTAGCAATTAAAGCGTCTTTCTCAAGGATATTTTCGTCATCAATAACGAAAACATTGATGCTAGGACAGTTTTCCTGAATAGCATTTGACAAATCTCTCAGAGATGCTATATCTTTGCCACTAGCCACTAATCGCTCTGCTGATCTTAGACAATATTAGACAATAATATGATAACAATATGAACTGAGAAGCTCCTTTATTTTAAGTTTTAAGAATTTACCAAAATTATTTAAATTATTTAAAACTGTTCGTTGATAAAAAAAAAAGCTATAAATATGAATAAATAATTAATTAACAAGTAAAGGTCCCGAGGCCGGACCTATCGATTTTGATGAAACTTAAATATGTTGTAGAACACTAAAAACTAAAGGACACGTATTTTTTTTTATCTGCGGAAAAACGGTTTGAAGGGGTGAAATCGCCCTCCAAAAATTGGGGTAAAAATTTAATTTTTCAAATATCTCGAAAACAGTAAGAGATAGAGCAAAAGTTTAAATTGGCGATATTGCTTTTTTTTAAAGAGCTATCTATTGATATGCAATTTGTTCATATTACATCAACAGGGGTGGTTGGGGGTTAAAATTTGGGGGTTAATTTTGCAAAAAGGGGGTGAAAAATAAACAATATAAAAATTTTGTTTACAGATTTGAAATCTACGTCAAAAAATCTAATTGACCTGTTTTTGCTCAATGCCCTAATATTAAGTCTAGGGGTAGTTAACTAGAGGGTGACTATGTCGAATAGTCGTACTATTTGGGTATTTCAAGAAGTTCTTCATGGAAAATAGCTTAAGACAATTAGAATAACGTAGAAATGAAATTCTCGAATTCAAAATTGAGTTTGAGCAACATTGGAGAGGGGGTGAGTCACCCTCTTAAATTACATACTAGTTTATATACACTAATTTTTGCAATTAACACACTGACAGGGGGTAATAATGTCACAATAGATGGTTCTGAAGTCAGACTATCGTATGTGAGGTTTTTATGAGGTAGCTAAAATGACAATTTAAAAAATTAATAAAATTCAATAGACGAAATATACTAATGCGAATTATCTCTATATATAATTAAGTCATTCAAGAAATGGAATAACTGTAAAAATGCGACCATAGACATTATATATCTAAGTTTGTTTGCACTAACATTATCTCCCCTGGTCAACAAGTCTCTCCCCTGACAGTTATCTTGCCAGGGGAAATATGGCAGGGAAGAGACGTTTTCATGATAAATTTTATTGTTTTAATTGACATAAGAAATATTTCGGTACATTATGTATCACACTTTAACTATTGCATCAGTATTGAATTAGACCAGTAAATGTAAATAAATTAAATTAATATTATAGCTTTTATGACTTACCAGTGGAGAGACACAATGACCTCACGAAACCACCACTTTGAACCAATGCTTCGCAACAACTAACAAATGACAGCGCTCTTAACGGCTCACATGTTTTTCATCGTTAACTTCACGTCGATAGATGACCTTGAGCTCTATTTGGAATATGGCCGTTTAATATTTGTGTTTGTAGTAGCGGAATGAAATTTGCCAGGGTAGATACCCAAAAACAGTGGGACAAAAGTTAAATTTAAAAAATATTGCGAATAAATAAATATTGTTCTTTTTTTCCTTAACAATACTTGAATATATTTATTGAAATTTGTGTTTAACATACTTTAGTTTAATAACTGATACAAAGAAGGTATGTATCCTTTGCAAATTAAACTGAAACCGACAGGGGGACAGGCCAGGGTAGAGACTTTTTCAGACTTTATAAGGAATTTCAGAAAAATATACTTTAATCAGGCATTTAATCGTGACGTTATTTAATAAAGTACATTTAGGTGATGTGTTTTATTGCAAAAAATAACAACATATAGAATGAAATTTCTATTTTAAACTGATTGCCGCACAAGTTACCTCTTATCGTAGAATTACCCATACATATGAAGTATACCTACAGTGTCACCTAAACGACAATACAGTTACTATTGGGACTTTCTATCAGGGGCAGATAGCCCATATCTTAATATACCTCTTCCGATTATTCTTGATTATGTCGAAAACTATAAGAGATAGGAAAAAATACTTTATAAGACACAACACTTTATTTTTAAAGTACTTTCAATTTATGTGACTAAAGTGGGTCGGACGACTATTAAGTGGGTTGGACCCACTGGAGGGGCGGTTCAGCAGATTAGAAATGAAAAATATTTTTTATCATGTTGTACCCCTTGATTTTTGATGAGACTTGGTGCAGAATTAAGTGCATTAAGGCACAGTTACTGAATTTTTTTCGAAGTGGTCACTCGATTGGAACCCTATAAAAATAACATTGGATCGGATATTATTCTTGTTATTATCCTTAATAACGAGGACTGATACGATAATAAATATGTCCAATATTCTTGAGAGTGTTTGCCTTCATGTGGGTTTGGAATTTTTTTCTATGTTAAGTGGTTACCAAGAAAAAAATTTTCGTAATTTTTAAAATTTTTGTAGTTATCTCCATAACTACAATCCGGCTATACCCTTTAAATTTCTAAGTTTATTTCAGAATAAAATACAATTTATTTATACTAATTTTACCGTAGTAGTAACTACATCCATTCCTACTACGTTCCTCGCATCAAAGAGAGTAATATATAAGTGATTCAATGGTTATCGAACTGGAGTGGCTCTCGAACAAGGATCGTATGGCTTAGGGGGCAAGGCACTTGCCTAGTTATCAAGAGATCCTGGGTTCGAGTCCCAGTCGATCCAGTTTGATGATTTTTTAATCATTATGTGATTTTTAATTAACATATGAATTTGATTATAAATACGAAAGGAAATTGAGTGTTTGCGCAAGTTTGCGCAAGTTTGAGAGTGCAAGTTCACCATACTTACAAGGAAATGCACCCAGAGTGAAATTCCGGATTTTGATGAAACTTCGCTGGTGTGTAGAATAGGCAAAAATAAGGGACCCGTATTTTTTTTATCGGCCATCTTCCACGTTTAGGGGGTGAAACGAGCCCCTAAATTTTGGGGTTCAAATCGTATTTCTCAAAATATCTCGAAAACTATAAGAGATAGAGGAAAACTTTAAATTAACAAAATATTACCTTTTGAAAGACCTATTCACCTGTATAGGTTAAATCAGGGCCGGGTTCATAAGAGGGGCTGGAGGGATGAAAATTGGGGTAAATTTTCTTGTACAGCCTGAATGGTTCAATGTATGAAATATGTGTGGTATCTAAACCATATAAGGAAGAAAAAATGGGGTAGATTATATTGCATTATTATTGATTCCAAATACTTTTTATATTTTTTAATTTTTATGTTTATTTTCATCATAAAAATGTAAATTTTTACTTTCCGATAATGATTTATGTATTTTTCAGTACTTACTTAATTGCCAATTTAGACATTTGTATATTTGGTTAGTAATATTCGATATTTTTTATACCTATGTCTACCAAAGTTCTCTGGTCTGCAAGTGTTAATGAATGTTCACCAAGAAGCAATAATCTTCCGTTCAACAACTGCCTTTATCTTCTTACAAATTCATTTTTGTATTTATATAGGGTGTCAACCCCATTTCTCAAATAGCAAAATTTATTACAAAGCAGCTGAACAGTGAGCGAAAGAGATTATTGCTTCTTGTCGAGCCTTCATTAACACTTGCAGACCAAAGAACTTTGGTAGAAATAGGTATCAAAAACATCGAATATGAGTAACCAAATGTACACATGACAAAATTACCAATGAAGTTAGTACTGAAAAATATATGAATCATTATCGGAAAGTAAAAATTTAAATTTTCATGAAGAAAATCAACATAAAAATTAAAAAATATAAAACGTAGTTGGAACCAATAACAATGCAATATAATCTACCCTAAAAACGCAAAAACACGTATCCCCTAATTTTTGGTGCTCTTTCTATTTATGACACCAAAAATTTGATACATTGAACCATTCAGGCTGTACAAGAAAATTTACCCCCATTTTCATCCCTCCAGCCCCTCTTATGAATCCGGCCCTGATTTAACCTATACGGGTGAATAGGTCTTTCAAGAGGTAACATTTTGTCAATTGAAACTTTTCCTCTATCTTTTATAGTTTTCGAGATATTTTAAGAAATACGATTTGAACCCCCAAATTTAGGGGCTGTTTTCACCCCCAAAACGTGAAAGATGGCCGATAAAAAAAAATACGGGTCCCTTATTTTTGCCTATTCTATATACCAGCGAAGATTCATCAAAATCCGGAATTTCACTCTGGGTGCATTTCCTTGTTAGTAATGTTTCACAAGCACTAGGTATATTTGAAATTATAATAAATTTTAATTTAAATGAATTGCTAAAAATTCATAAACTCTAACTAATATTATAAATGTTGAAAGTGAGTTTGTTTGTTTGAATTTCTTTCACACCTCAACTGCCTAACTATTTCTTTTTACCCCAGGAAAATATTTTATTTCTATAGGATAATTCCCAAGTACGTATTGATTTAATGTCATAATTTTAAATACCATGCGGGCGAAGCCGCGGATTAATGTTAGTTTATAATATAAAAATATTTTTTATAATACATTAAATTCATGATAATTTAGGCTACTAGCTGCCGTAGCTTGTGTATAATTTTTTTTCTTCTAAATAGTTACATTAAAAAGACGTAAATAAAAAATTAAATTAAAAAATCCAAAATCCGACTGTAAAAAGCGAACCAAAGTGATATAAACAAGTTAAAATAAAAATGAAAATAAAACAAAAAACCGAAAAATATAAAAATAAATATAAAAAGTTACGTTCGAAAGCAGTTGAAGGCATACCTGCTGTAACAAAGCGAACAGAAATATCTGATGCCTGCCTATCTGCTTTACTTTTTTATCCATTTTTCTATTTTTATTTTACTTTGGTTTCATCTTTTTAATTCGCTTTCTACACATCGAGTTTTTTAATTTTTATAATTTATTTATTTTAATTAATATTTATATTAATTGGGTTATATCCTGTAGGAATTCTATCTTTAGTGACATGTTACTAAATATTGAGTATATTCTTGGTAATGACAAACATTGCAAGAAGGTGCACGGTTATTAATTTAACCTGATATCACAATTTTAAATATTATGCGGGCAAAGTTGCAGGTAAAAGCTAGTAGTATAATAAATAACATTAAAATAGTAACCTTAGAAATACAAAGAAAAAGAAATAAGTTGTGTTCTATAAATCTAGCAATGGTAAATAACGGATTGAAATGGGATTGGGAACGAATGCAACTTTCAAAGAGAAGATGGAAGTTGTTGACAGAATTGCTTAACAGTACAATAAAATATAAAATATTTTATCTGCTTTATTTTCTAATATAACGACAATTGTAGTACGTAAACATAGTGACAGCGGTAAGCAATGAGAGGCCCTCCCGCTAGAATCGTTTTGGGGGGGCCCCTTAGACCGGCGACCTTTTTTTATTGCTTGTCAGTTGTGAAAATGTCGCCCTCTTTTTACAGAAAGCTGCCTGTCAAGGTCACTCGACCTTGATTATCGACAGTACTATCGACAAAATATACTGTCGATACAGATAGTACTGTCGATAATTCCTCGACGGTAAAAAATCATCGATACACTTTTTACTCGTTGTAAGCAACTTGAAATAGAATCATATATCTTACTCTTTTTATATAATAAAATTGGCATATACGTAAAAAGAGTAAGGCATCTGATTCTATTTCAATTTTGATATTGCTTACAATCAGTAAAAAGTGTAGTTTCGACAGTGCTATCGATAATTTTCCTTTGCTACCGCAGTGAGTCGAAAATTAGAAACAATTATTGAAACAAATGACAAATGCATTTGTTTTGTTTCCGTCTGCTTTTTCTATTCAAAAACGATTTGAAAGTTTAAAAAAGATCATAGGAATTAATAAGATTACCACTGCCGGCTGGGGGCCTCTAAGCCGCCGGGGGCACCCGTGCCGCGGGCCCTACGGGCCCGTTATCGCCACCACTGTACGTAAGTTATATTATTGTCGTTTGGTAACTTTATACTTGTAAAATGATATGCTTATTGTTTGCCATTATATATAAATTTTAAAATTAAAAATCAATAAATTATACATATAGAGGTATACGACGCCACTTGGCACTAGTACCTATATACACCTAACATAAAACGAAGGTCACAATGAAGGACGCCAATGCGTCATTAGATGAATGAACTGGAAAAACGACTATGTACGTCTGAAATATACCTATGTATAAGTATACAATTCAGGTGGTTTTGTAAAGATGAGTCTATTCACCAACCACTTGCTGGATTCATTCGCGATAGTGTACGATCTCCCCCGCCCACGCACAATGAACTGATCCTATATAAGAAAATGATACTGAAAGTATAGTAATAGAGTTATGTATAGCGGGTATGTAGTATGTATCGTATGTCCTATTTCTGTCTGTTACTAGGTAAAATATACAAAAGAATAGTTAAAAACCCGTTGAGTCCCCCCAAGAAAATTTTTGATACTTTTCTACATTTAGTTATAACAAAATTCACCGAGCTTTAACGATATATACATGCGATGAACTTGGAACCAGCAGTTCAATGATGACTACTTATGAGTGATAAAGTGTAAAAAAAATGAATAGCACTGATATTTTTTTTTTAATTCATGAATTTGTAGTATACATATAACATATATATATATATATATATATATATATATATATATATATATATATATATATATATATATATATATATATATATATATATATATATATATATAATTCATAGTAGGGTCATGTGGGGTAACTGTACGCAGAGTGTAAGTGTACGCAGTGAGCTTTGTGCGGTGATCATTACCAACTTTCGGTTGCAACCACATTATTTTAGTTCGTACTAAATCGCTAAGTAAGAGGACTCGGCTTGTTTCAATCCAAAGATAAATTTACAAAGATAATTTTTACCCAGTTTTATTTTATTTTCGGCAATATTCAATAACATGATAAAAGTGTACCAATAGACATATTATAATTTAGTAGCGGTTCTTAAATAAAGAAACTAATTAATATCTTCAATTATTAAAAATATTTTACTACAAAAAAGGCATTTTTATTTTTTGTTTGGTTTTTTAATTTTTGTTGAGATGGGGTAAGTATCCGCCGGAAAGTGTACGCAGTACATAAAATGCGTACACTTATCCAACTATGTTTTTTTAAATATTTTTTATCATAGTAATACTTCTCTTTTCAACTTTAAGATTTAAAATGGCACGTACTTAAATATATAAAAGATGCCCCGATCGCAAAGTTTATACAAATGAAAAGATAAAGAAAGTTGATGGTTGAAAACTTGAAGATAAAAGTAAAAGGGCTGCAGTCAACATAGTTAAGATTAATTCACCTTCGTTCTTAGCGATATTTCAAACACTACTATACATATTATTCCCATTATTGACATAAGTCCATTACTAAAAACTCAAGATTTTTAAATACGACACCAGAATAGCAATAAATTTGAAATAATTACTGACGGCACTTACAGAAAAAGAAAATTAGAAGAGAAGCAAAAAGAAAAAGACTAGAAAGTAAGCAAAGTCTGAAAACTAAAAATGAAAGATGATATGATAGAAACCAAGAAGAAGTTAAAAGAAAAATAAAAAGATACATAAATACTGTGTGCGCTGCAAACGCTGGTTTACGAATTAACCAATTGCTTCCGAAACAAAAAATCGAAATTGGACTGTATTCCAACAAACAAAATGATAGAAATGAAAGTTAAATATTACTCACCCAAAGAGTCGTATTTTCGGTGCTTCACTGTACCAGTAAGGTAAAAGGCATGGGAGAAAACGAGGGATGTTAAGGAATTCTGGTACTATTAAAAAAAAATAATAACTGTCCCGCTTAAATAATTATGCACTATTCTTTCATTTTATCACAAGGCAAATCACTTAAAATTACGAATATCAAATTCTTATTTCAAATAGACTTTTCAAAAAAAAAACAACTTAAGACTTATAGCACTTAATTCAAAAATTAATACAAATATTACACACAAATATTCTTTATATGCATATGGCAAATCAAACGAAACAAACGAATCGATCAAGTCGTACTAACCGTACTTATCTGAAATGTATTTTTTTGCTTATTCAAAAAACGCAACAAGTATAAACAGACAAATTCTAAATTTTGTATAAACAAATCGACTTTTAACTTTTTTTTTTTTTTTAATATTGCTTGGGCCATCTATCGAAAATGAAACCAAACTCAAAAAGAAATTAATGATTATTTATTAAATTAATAATTTCAATAGATGTCCCAAGCGGCCCAAACACTCCCCCCGCCCTGAAGAATTGTCTTCAGACCGGTGGGTGGAAAAGGCACGACCAAACTAAAAACTTATGACACTTACAAGTTGCAAATAACTATATAACGTTTACTTACAAAATATTAAATTTTAGCCAGAGCTAATCAAAATTAAACAAAATTCTAGGGCGAAATAACTATAATTATTGACTGGGCAACGGGCACAGTCGTACTACCGGTCTTTTATATGTACCGGTTTTGGTACGTACATTGGCGACTCGAATTACGCCATCGGACCCAGGAAATACTTGTTCAATGACTCCCATTGGCCATTGCAATGGAGGGACATTGTCTTGTTTCATTATTACAAGTTCACCAACTTTAACAGGTCTAGTGGGGGTGTTCCACTTTTGGCGAACCTGCAATTGTGTTAAATAATCCTGGTGCCAACGCTTCCAAAACATTTGGACTAAATGGTCCAATAGTCGTTTTCTATCTAACAAATTTTTAGGAGGGCTTAAAACATCCGGTGCAGGCAACGAAACTAACGGAGTATAAGTTAGAAAATGAGCCGGCGTTAAAGGCAGAGGATCCGACGGATCGGTACTTTGCCACAAAAGAGGCCGCGAATTTAATAGTGCTTCAATCTGCGTGAAAACGGTATTTAGTTCCTCGTAAGTAAGAGTCTGTAAACCAATTACTTTATACAAATGCGTTTTTACTGATTTTACTTGCGATTCCCAAACTCCGGAGAAGTGAGGGCTCATTGGTGGTTGCAATATCCACGAAATTTTGCGCGCGGCTAATTCATCGTTGATACGAGTATGATACTCATCCGAATGTAGTAAAATATGTAAATCATTCAACTCATTTCTGGCTCCAATATAGTTAGTCCCCCTATCACTATAAATCACGCTACAGGCACCGCGACGTGACAAGAAACGTTTAAAGGCTGCCAAAAATAAATCGGTCGACAAATCCGACACAAGCTCCAAATGGAGTGCTTTGGTCACTAAACAAATAAACAAACATAGATAGGCCTTTTGGCTTTTTACGCCTCTTCGACGACTAAGCGTGATGCGAAAAGGACCAGCAAAATCAGTGGCACAATGCAAAAACGGTTTGGCTTCGTTCACCCTTACTGTGGGTAGATCAGCCATTTTCGGAAATGTATTTTTTGGATTAAAACGGAAACAATAATTACACTTACGAAGGCGATATCGAATAGTATTGCGAGCACCAAGAATCCAATATTTCTGCCGCAAAATAGCTGAAACCAACGAAGGCCCGGTATGCAAATTCCTTATGTGGCAATAATCAATCAATAAATTGACGAAATGACAATTTCGAGGGAGAAGGAGGGGATGCTTTTGCTCAAATTCCAAACTGGATTTACTAAGACGACCTCCAACTCTAATTAATCCGTTGTCTAAAAACGGATTTAAAGAAATAATTGTATTAGACACTAATTTATTATTTGTTAATTGTGAAATTTCTAACGAAAAATATTGCTGCTGGACTACTTTTACTAACAACAGCTCAGCTGATTCCATATCAGCTCCACTAATGTTTCCACGAGTTTTGAGAATTCGCAGAAATCTCAAAATATAAACCGTTGTACGTATCAGCTTAATCCATGTTGAGCATCGAAGGATTAATTCGAATATAGAATTTGTGGTGGTTTGAGATGTAACCAGCGAAACGAGCTTTTGTTCTGGAACGTTATCAATCGAAATTGATGAAATCGAACGAATGGGCCATGCCGAGACTTCTGACTTCAACCATGTTGGACCTTGGATCCAAGATGTCATCGCTATAAACTGAGACGGTTTCATACCCCGCGATAAACAATCGCTAATATTATTACTACCATCAATATGATACCAATTCTGCGGAGGAACTAAATTTTGTATTTGTACGACACGGTTAGCAACAAAAGTTTGCCACCGATATGGGGGTGCTGAAATCCAACTTAAAGCGACAGTTGAATCGGACAAGGCAAAAACCTGTTTGACTGGTATACGAGATTCCAAACTATGACGAACGAAATTGATGAGTTTGGCTAATAAAACGGCACCCGATAACTCCAACCGAGGAATAGTTTGTGTTTTCATAGGCGCCACTTTGGTTTTGGCACAAACTAAATTAACTGTAACGTCTCCATTACCGGCAACACTTTTAACATAAACAACAGCTCCATACGCGTTTAGACAAGCGTCACAAAAGCCTATTAATGTAACGTGAGCATCTAACACGATTCCTAAATGACGAGAAATATGAAAATTTCTTAACAAATTAAACTCCTCTTGTAACTGCTTCCATTCATTTGAAACACTTTCAGAAGGAAGTTCATCCCAATCTAAATTAAGTGCCCATAGTCGACGAATAATCAATTTAAGTAGTAAAGTGACTGGACTCAAAAAACCACACGGGTCGAAGAGACGAGCAACCGTGCTTAGCACATTACGTTTTGTGCAAGGGCGAAATTCAACCTGTATGCTAAAAGTGAATATGTCCAATTTTGGATACCATTCCAATCCTAAAACCTTTAATCCATCAGTATTGAAACTTACGACTTTGGGCGAACGTTGATCTTCCGGGATGGCGGTCAAAAGTTCCTCTGAATTGACTGCCCACTTGGTAAGTTGAAACTGACCACCAGCGAACATGTTTACCAACTGAAAATATGTATCCTTAGCTTCATCAACACTACTAACGCTACTGACCAAATCATCTATATAAAAATCACGTTTTACTACATGAGCCGCTATAGGATAAATGTCACCTTCGTCATCAGCCAACTGATGTAAAGTGCGAATAGCTAAAAATGGTGACGATTTTACACCGAATATCACGGTATTCAGCTGATAAACCGACACTGGCTCATCAGGAGAAAAACGCCATAATAATTGTTGAAAACGTTGGTGATCCGGATGCATACCAATACGCAAGTACATTTGACGAATATCCGCGGTGAAAGCAACAGGAAAAATTCGAAAGTTTACAAAAAGAGTGCAGATATCAGTCTGAAGTTTCGGACCAGTATGCAAAAGGCAATTTAAGGACAAATGTGTAGATGTTTTACACGAGGCATTAAAAACGCAACGAAGTGGTGTAGAGGTACTATCTGCTTTAAAAACACCGTGGTGAGGAATAAAATAATTAGGCGAGATTAATTCAGTTTTTTCCACTAATGACATATAATTCAACTGTAAATATTCTTTAAAAACTGAACTGTATTGCTCCTTAAAGGCAGAACATTTCTCGAATTTTTTCTCCAACGAATAAAAACACCTCAAAGCCGATGAATATGAATCTCCCAGCAAACCGGGATCTAATTTAAACGGCAAAGTTACGACGTAGCGTCCTGAAACTTCACGTTGAACCGTTGATTCATAAATCTTATTACATTCGATGTCATCAGGGTGTTCATGACGTTGTCCTGGAAGATCTTCATCCTCCCAAAATTTTCGAACTAAACTATCCAGAGAGGAATCAACTGTGGTGTGAAATGACTGGAATGATGTGTTGAACGTAGATATTGCGGGAGCAGAACCCATGACCACAAAACCCAATTTCGTTTCAATAGCGATAGGTGAATGAAGTGAGCCTGTAACTTTACGTGTTCCTAATAATTGGCCATAGAGGGAGGCACCGATAATACCATCAATAGGGCCCGGTCGATCAAACGTATCATCCGCTAAAGGTAAATCCAAAACATGCAACATTGAATCCGTACAAACTTGATAACTGGGAATTCTTTCAGTTATTCGATCCACTAACAGAACTTCCAGATTATAACAAATATTTGCATCAAAACGGGATAAAATTGTAATATCAGTTTTGCCTTGTACAAAACTATCATTGGAACTGATACCCCTAACGAGTGCATGACACTTTGAAACATCCAACTGTAACCGTTTTGCACATTGTATAGTCAAAAAATGTCCAGTACTACCTGAGTCTAACAAAAATCTAACACGATGTTTTATTCCAGCATTATCTAAAACATAGGCAACAACAGTAGATAACAACACAGTGGTGTTGAATGACGAAGCTGCTGTTGTGGTCCCACAAAATGTTGACTTCGAATCCAAAGGGACCGTTAAACTGGATGAATTTTGTATTTTGGAAGAATCCTGAGAAGCGGTACTAATATGAGTAGAAGTATTTGACGTAGGCTTGTTCACAACATGAGATTTAGTAAAATGTAAGAGTGTATGATGATTGTATTGGCATATTTTGCATCTAGTTTTACATTTACAAAGCGCGACCTTATGATTACCAAAACAATTTAAGCAAAGATTTTTATTTTTAATAATTCGATATCGATCAGATGGAGAGCAAGCTAGAAATTTGGAACATTTCAGAAGAGAGTGATCTTTTGAATGACAAACCAGACACAAATCAGACTGATTCTCAACTAAAAAAGAATGAGTCACTTTACTCTTATGAGTCACCGATTGTTTGTTTGAAGTAGCGGTCTCAGAACGAGCGTAAATTTTTGCCTGTTCCTTTACAAAATCTAAAATCTCATTATACGTGGGTATTGAAGATCGTCGACGGGTATTCTCAAACAAGGTTCTGGTTTGTAAATCTAATTTTTTCAAAGCAAGAGATGAAATGATAAAATCAGCTAAATCTGAAATTTCTAACCTACTTAAAGCATTATATGAAGTATCAAATTTTTCTAAAAAATTATTCAAATTGTTAGCTGAAGCAGTCTGGGCTGGCTTCAATTCGAACATTTGTTCTAAATAAGTATTAGCTAATGCCCACTGATCTTGAAATTTATCGACCAATGCCTGCCAAATAATTTCATAATTTGCTCCGATTGGTGGAATTCCCGCGCAAACTGATAGTGCTTTTCCCGATAATTTACCGATCAAATAGTGTACTTTATCGACATTTGTCAAATTTTTATTTTCGTGAATTAAATTCCTAAAATATTCAAAGAAGAGCGGCCAATCCTTAATATTACCGGAAAATTCGGGCAGCTCCAATTTAGGGAGTCTAGGTACGCTGCGCTGAGCTTCATTTACGTTAGTTTTTTCGGCATCAGTGGCACTCAGATTAGTAGTTACTTCGGATTTTTCAAAAATGCTTTTTGCTACTGACAAAACGTGACAATAAATTTCATCAAATGATTCTAATACACTAAAATCAGTCTCATAATTTTCATCAATTTCCAAATTTAAATCATTAATACTTTCAACCACGCTAATAAAGTTAGATTTAGTTTCTTCAAGTGTATTAAGCCTAATTTTAAAATTTTCTAAATTGGTTGAAATTTTCAAATTTTTTGTGTAATCGAATAATTTCTGTAGCCGTAAAAAATATAATTCTTTTTTAGCAATTAAAGATTTTAATTGTCTCTTCTGTTTGTCAGACATGTTAAATTAATTTAAATTCAATTTCAAAAAAAAAAAACAACAAAATTGACTATACTTAATAAAGGCGCATATGTAGATTATGTAAGTACACAGTACATACGTTTAGTACGCCTATAATCATGTACACAATACGTACATAGGCCAAATTTGATATGCATTCAAGAATATTCCCGTTTAAGTTTACACAAAAATGAATATTATTTTAAGCATTGTTCAATACAAATCAATTCACTAAAAAATACTAATATTTTAAAGAAAATAACAAAAAAAAAAAAACAATCCAAAGTTCAATTCAAATATAATCAAACTAATAATAATTTATTTTTGGAAATATATTTAGATAATATAAATGCCTTTCGAACTAAACAAAGAAATTATTACGTAACATCCGAATTGAACTCATTTAATTATTTTTTCCAAGCTAACAATATAAGTGCTATAAGTCATGATAGCTTCCAAAAAAACAATAATGATACAAATTACGAAAAATTAAGTACTTAAGAAGAATATTTGAACTACCAAATACGCGATAGATCCGGCTCGAAGGACCAAAAAAATAGTGTGTGTGCGCTGCAAACGCTGGTTTACGAATTAACCAATTGCTTCCGAAACAAAAAATCGAAATTGGACTGTATTCCAACAAACAAAATGATAGAAATGAAAGTTAAATATTACTCACCCAAAGAGTCGTATTTTCGGTGCTTCACTGTACCAGTAAGGTAAAAGGCATGGGAGAAAACGAGGGATGTTAAGGAATTCTGGTACTATTAAAAAAAAATAATAACTGTCCCGCTTAAATAATTATGCACTATTCTTTCATTTTATCACAAGGCAAATCACTTAAAATTACGAATATCAAATTCTTATTTCAAATAGACTTTTCAAAAAAAAACAACTTAAGACTTATAGCACTTAATTCAAAAATTAATACAAATATTACACACAAATATTCTTTATATGCATATGGCAAATCAAACGAAACAAACGAATCGATCAAGTCGTACTAACCGTACTTATCTGAAATGTATTTTTTTGCTTATTCAAAAAACGCAACAAGTATAAACAGACAAATTCTAAATTTTGTATAAACAAATCGACTTTTAACTTTTTTTTTTTTTTTAATATTGCTTGGGCCATCTATCGAAAATGAAACCAAACTCAAAAAGAAATTAATGATTATTTATTAAATTAATAATTTCAATAGATGTCCCAAGCGGCCCAAACAAATACTATGAGGAAAAAGAAGACTACTGTCGAGAAACCAAGCTCAAATTAAACCACTGAAAAATAATTCTTAGGCCCATTATACGACGAAAGATATGAAAACCCGCCCACAGAAGAATGGGTAGAGTACGCTAATTATATAAATGCTGAAATTAACCGGAATGCGGAAACTTACCCCTTGGGTTGGGTAACTTTCCGCATTTCACACATTAATTAAAATAATTAATTTCTCTAAAAATTATTAAGAGAAATTTCATTTTATATTTTGTTATCAATTATTATTAAAGTTTAATAAACCGAAATAAAGGCAATTTATTCATACATATCTAAAGTATATTAGTTTAGAAGCATTTATTTAGAAACTGCGTACAGTTACCCTACGTGACTACTTTTGCCAAACAGATATTGTATGTTAGGTATGTCAGATTTCTTATTTGCCCTCATAATATGTAAACAGTAATACTACTTTAGCTATTACTATGAATTACAATAATAAGCAGAGTCGGCGTGAGGGGGATAACCGGAGCTGTAGCCTCGAAGCCCGGATCTGAAAAGAGGATCCAAAGTAACTGATAATGGACTCGTGGCAAACGTGCAAGTGTTTTTTTCGTCGATTGTATTTTTAAGAAAACATTTTTTTGTCTCTGGGGCTTGTCATAAGAATAGGCAGTGTCCCAGTGAGATCTGCTCTCCCAAAGGAAATTTTTAGAACAATTTCTATATGGTTTGTCCCACAGAAGAGTAGAAGAAAACTAAAATCAAAAAAGTGTAGATCGCTTGGAGTTATTTGTTGGTCTGTCACAGCTTAGGTTGTTCAGTCGGGCACTAGTTGTAGCGGTGCAAACATCGCGAACATTGATTGTTGGTCATTGTTTATTAACCACTTGCAACAATGTAATACATACATAGCATACATACGTACGCCTCGAATACGTAGTACGTATACCATTCAACATCCCACCCGCCACAGATTGAGTGTGACGTATGACACACACACACAAGCATACATCCCGTGTACATAGATACGAGATTTATGTAAGTAACATGTGCGTTTGGAGTGGGAGAGAAATTTTACGTCATCTTTCTGCCACAGTCATCTTGGTCATCTCTATGCTATAGAGATAGTTAGTTCATTTCTGCTCTTCTGTGGTTTATCTGTTAACAATACCATTGCTGTACATATTGATATTGCAAACTACATATAGGTATATAGCAGGACCGGATTAATCCACTTTGAGGCTCTAGACATTTCTTGTTACCCGGTCCCAGGTTTGACACATTTTCGATTTTCTACGGCCGGATAAAAAATGTTTTCCTCGTCAATTCTATTGAGCAAAAAACGTATTTCTGGAAATCTCGTGGCCTTTACGTACAAGTTCTCAAATAATTAATCAAAAACCCTTGACGAGAACCAGAAATACTTACATTCATATTCAGATATTCCAAATAAACAGTTTGACCGGGCTCTTATAAAAACCAGACCCTAGACATTTGTCTCATTTGTTTATGCGATAATCCGGCCCAGTATATATGCGACGCTATTATATAGTTTGGACACGTACAAAAAGCAAATCTTCATTTCTTGGTCGATACTGCTGTGAAAAATGTAAATACTAAAATTTGCATGTCAAAAAAGACTGGTATAGGTGAAATTATCTAAAGTTGGTCTGACGTCATTAACAAATGAAACAAAATTAGACGTACAGGTTTATGTTGCTCTAATATAAAAATAACAAAAAGGAAAGGGAATAGAAAATTTTCGTACGTCTAAATTTGATTAATTTGTTGCATTTGTTTAATGACGCGAAACCAAGTTTAGTTAATTTCACCTATAACTTTTTGAACGTAGGTAAGTATAATTAATCAATTCATGCTGATAAGAAATCCGACACTTCGTCAAAAACAAATTAGTGTGTCCGACTTTTTAATATGTAAAAATTATTATCCCCTCAAACTATTTTTTGAGGGACCAAACTCCTGTATGTTGTCAGTCCTCATTATAACAAAACAGAGTTCCATTTCCGTAGTTACATAGTCGATTAGAAAAAATTAAGAAAACGTTCACCCTATGCTTGTCTTAAAATTAGTCTTGTTTTAAAAATGACGTTAATAATATGATAAAATATTAACTTTCATATAAGAAGTAGTTAACGCATAAAATCTCTAAAAATTAGATAAAAGTCTGTTGCGAGTAAAAGGAAGCTCTGTGCCACATCATTAGCAGTAGGTATATTTTAAGGTAAATTTACATTTAGGTACAAGTATGAGGTACACATCAAATTGATAAGTCAAATTGACATCCTACGATACATTTGCTCAGACAAAGTCAAGACAAAGTAGTTGAAGTAGGCGTGTTTTTGACAATTGGTGATACATTTGGTATGAGATTTTTTTTGCATATACTTTGACTTGTCGAGATAAACGTCAAACAAAATTTAAAAAATAACTGTTAATTTTTCAGGTTATTATTATTATTCAACAAGTTTCAACAGTTAGTAAAATAATAGAAAGTAAGTATGTTGTTTAGTATTTTTAAGAAAAGTAGTAATTATACTTAATAGTCAATTTTTAATTAAAAATTATTTATTTAAAACTATTTCGGGTAATGTATAATGATGTAAATGTCTACTTGTTTTTTTAAATATAATAATTTATACATAGATAATATTTTTATGATATTTATTATAGGAAAAATGTCTGAATGGAGCAAGGAAAAAACATTATCATTAATTGAGAAGATAAGAAACAGTAATGTGTGGGACATTAGGAGTAAAGAATATAAAAACATTCGTATCAGAAATGATATTTATACTCAAATAGCTACTGAATTAGACTGCACTGTTAAACAAGTTGAAACAAAGTGGCATAACATAAAAAGCCAGTATAGCAGAGAATTAGCGAAAATGAAAGCCAGTAAAAAATCAGGAGCTGCAAGTCAGGATATTTACAAATCAAACTGGTACGCATTTTCTTGCCTGCAATTTTTGAAAGATCAAAATCGACCATTTGTAAATAAAAGTACGGACGAAATTTCAACCGAAGTAAGTAGATTGTATATGATTTTTAATTTATAGACAGTTACTTATGAAATAGTTATTCATTTTAGATAAATCTTAGTGACTCAAATAGTAATATACCAGAATCGCCGGAAATTATCATAACAGAAGACGAAAATGATATTACAGAAAATTCAACTGTGCAACCTAGTTATGGAAGGAAAAAAAAATCCCAGGATGAAATGTCACAAATTGTTAAACAAATAAAAGTAGTTGGGGAAAGTATATTAAATCGAAACCGATCATCGCCAGATGAATTCACAGTGTTTGGGGAACATATAGCCAACGAACTAAGACATTTGAAAGAACCCCAATATTCATTGCTATTAGCTGAAACAAAAAATAAAATTAATAATGTTCTGCACAATGCAGAGGTGGAACGAATTCGATTAAGCAATTTACAATCTGAAAAAGTCCTAGATTGCGAAGAAGAAAAAAGCAGTGAAAATATGTACGAATGTATTATCATTTCTGAAAACGAATTGCCTGAGTATTGTCCCAATTACGACAACGAAAACGATGAAAATTAGAAAAATTAATTTTTTTTTATATCTACTTGAATTTATTTATTTTTTAATCTAGTTGTAGGTACTTATCAAAGTGTTATATAATTTTTTGTCCAAATTGATTAAAAATAAAGAAGCTATTGTGATTTATATTTTTGCAGCGAAAGTGGTATGGCAGCATGTGAAGAGGTGAAACAAATCAAAATACACAAGCAATTCAGAACCTAAAGAGTCTAAATGTGAAGAGTCCAAGAAGAAGTAATGAAAATCCAGAAAATAATGTGTTATCACGTTTAATAACGAACTGCCTAACTGCCATTCCAGTTTCAACAATAAAACTAGAAGAAATAATTTTTTTTATATAACCACATATATTTTTTATATTCGAATTTCTTATTTATTTTATATTGTAAAAGTGCAAATCATAATTTTCAAAATAAAGATAATATTGATTTAAAATAAAGAATCTGTTGTAGGTTATGTTTTTGCAATGAAAATCATGTTTTGAATTACATATGTATCTTTATTTTTCTATTACATCCTTTTACATGAAAAAAATATTAGCTCGTTTAAGAGGACCTATAAGATTTTAAATGAATTTTTTTTTTTTTTTTTTTGTAAATTATTTCATATAAAATAATGATATAAAAAATTACATTTCAATGAGCATTACATATTGTGTTGCCAAGGTACTGATCCCTGATTGCTACAAAAGTACTCAGCAAATTCCCTCCTATTATCAGTACTACTCTCTGCTCTACCGCGGATTTTATTTAAATTTTGGATTTGATTTTGCTCTATTTCTGCTCTCCACGAACCAGGCACTAAATTTCCATCTTTGTCTTCAGTATCGAATGTCCCAGTTGGTGCATAAAAAGCCGATTTGCTATTTCTTAGAAAGTTATGCACAGAAATTGCAGCTAAGGTTACTTTTGTCGCTTTTTCGGGAGACAACATCATATTTGTTCGTAAAACTCTAAATACGGCACTTAAAATTCCGAATGTGTTTTCAATAACCCTCCGAGCACGACAAGTTCTGTAATTAAAAATTCGTTGCCAAGAATTTTTTGGGTAATGTCCAGGAAAGGGTTTAATTATATTTTCTTCTAAAGCGAAGGCGTCGTCCGCTATAAAAACGTACGGTGTCTTTTCTGTTCGACCAGGAAGTGGAGCTGGTTTTGGTATATTTAAAGAATTTGTTAGCATTTTTTTGTAAAAAGATGTAAATTTTAACACTCCTCCATCAGATATGCGGCCCTGTATTCCAACATTTGCGTAAAGAAATTTGTAATTTGCATCCGCAATACCCAAAAGGACAATGCTAAAGTAATTTTTATAATTGTAAAACATACTTCCCGAATTTGGTGGGGCTTGAATTTTAATATGTTTGCCGTCTAATGTCCCTAAGCAGTGTGGGAAATTCCATTTTTCATCATATTCTTTTGCAACATTTAGCCATTCATTTTCATTCTGTGGTAACTAAAAGTGAATGGTATAATAAGAGTTTAAATAAAGGTTTTATTTAAAAAATTTTTCTTACTTGCACTTCCTTTGCCAGAACTTTCACAAGAGCTTCACACACCGTATCTATAATATTGCATACTGAACTTTTGGACATTCTGTGCGTATACATCAGACTCGCGAAAGAATCCCCAGTTGCTAAAAACCGCAATGTAACAGCAAGTTGGTCAGCTGGTGGAATAGCCTCTCTTAATCGAGTGTCTTTTTTAATAATTAGTGGAGCAACTTTCGTTAGAAGGTTTTCAAAATCTTTGGTGCTCATTCTACAATAGTTTTTAAAACCTAACCCATCTTCTAATGTTAATTCATTGATTAACATGTTATAAGCACCGTGTGTTTTTCTTTTCTTTAAAAATTCTCGTTGCCACCATCTTCGATTTCTTTTGCGTGATTTACTTAAAATTAACAGTGTACACGTTGATAAATATAAGAATTCTTCTTCTTGCATAGACATGGTAGCCATTTTTACGTCATACTTGTATCTAAGTGTAAATTTACCTTAAAATGCTCAACAAAAATATACATTTTTTGTTTGTATGAGATAAAACACAATGTGTCAATTTGCTTTGCCAATTTAACATGTACTTCATACTTGTATCTTAAGTGTAAATTTACCTTTATTAAGGGATAAGCTTAATCACAATATACCTAATAAATAAGGAATTTTTGACATGATCTTATAATAATGTCTACGAAGGTGTATGAAGTTCTTCGGAGCCATAAAAATGTTGTTATCATTGACCCATTATGACAACGTTTCAAAATTGAAAAGAATTTAAATTTTGTTTGCAGATTTCATATCTACGGGTATGTATATTTTCAGAAATTTCTTGATTTTTTTATTTTAGTTTACTGGGGATTTCACAACGCGCGGAACCGTCAAGGTGGAAAAATCTCGCAGTGTGTATTTCAACGTTATTTATACTCAGCTCATTTTTGAATTTAAAAAAAAAAAAATGTTTTGTAATCTCAAGACATTTAGAAATAATATTGTATATTTAAGTTTTTAATAAAATATTTAATTGTATAAAAAAAATAATAGTAAATAAAATAATAAAAATGGTCGATTTTTTATGCTTTTTTGACGAATCTCCCCTTAAAATTAATGAGCACTTACTAATGAGAAGTAGCTCAGGTAAAGCGGTAACCGCAGCCAGCACAGAAAGTTCAGCGAGTAGCCCTAAGTTGTTTTATAATATTTATATGACAGAGTTTAGAATAATAGTTTCCAAGTGAGGTAGTATAATCTACAGAATGGACGCCATTGTCAAAGTGGATTAGGCAAAGCGAATAGAGTATTCGCTTTGCCAATGTTTGCTTATTTTAACCAGCGTTCAGTAATAAGGTATATTATTTTTACAAAAGGTAAATCTAAATCCAAACAAAAAAAAAGATAGTCGATACAAAAACCATGCAATGTGCTATAGGTCAGTGTGCATATCTGGAAAACCAGTTAAAGAATATCTAAAAAGTGTCCTTTACCTCATACAACTTTACATAGACACGTTATAACTTTATATAGGCACTGGTAACCGTTGTTTAAACCTCGGACAATTTCAGGCAATATCCACTGATTAAATAATGGCAATGATATCCCTAAGTTATTTTTGTTAACTTCTGTCTGTCATTTATGACTCTTATCGCTTTGCTCGAAGGTTGTATTGAGAGCTGGACAAAATAAATGGACATCTATTCTGAATTTTTCTATTTACAAATTTTTGAGAATACAACTGTTACGCTATTTTGACAAACAATATACCAATTATTTTTACAAGGTACATAAATAAACGTAGCTCGTTCTCTATCAGCATAATAGGTATCACAGTGGTGCGGTGCGCTACACAATACGTAATGTGTAGTAGAGCACAATGCACCATTAAGGTGCGAGTCCGATGGCGGCTGCAGACTGCAAACTGCAGACCACAGACCGCAGTGGCATTGCAGTTTGCTATCTGCAGTTTGTGGTCTGATTAAATTCACCCACAGCGACATAAAACTTGCAGTCGTTTCGAAAAGCATGAGAGAGGATGTCAGACACTGCTCTTTTGTTTCTTTTGTTAGAAGAGGAAGAGGACAACGATGACTTATTGCTATTACATACAAAAGAAAACTAACTCATATTTAAATGCAAACAATTTTTCTTTATTGTTCATCAAATGTTTCTGAATCAGAACTGAATAACTTCCTTCATGAACATTTGATGAACAATGAAGAAAATTTAGAGACTATTGTCGTTTAAATAAAAAATAGTTTGATTTTGTACTCTTCTGTACTTTGTATAAATTTACATGCTATATAGTACGGTGCAATTAAACCCATCCTTCAACATCCAAAGTAACAGTTTCACTCCAACTCCAAATTGTTATATACAGTCCACATATTGTTTGGTAAAAAGTTACACCATTTTGAGCGTCGGGTTTGGGAGAGAGGAGGGTAGAAGTAGGCAAATTAACGGTGTTCGTCAGTTTTTTTTTTTTTTTTTTAATATTTCGAAAACTATGCAGTTTAGCGCCGAAAGTGTCGATACAAAAATAATCTACATTAAATTGCGAACAAAAATAGTCCTGTGCATAATTTTGCTGAAGTGAACAGTTCCAGAGTTATGGAGGGTGTAAAAGTAGCAATTTTTAGTATTTAGTAGATTTTTTGGAAAAAATATGACTCAATTTCACTAAGGAAACTAATATTTTTTATACAGGATTGTGTTTTGTAAAAGGAAATTGCGATTAATCCTCTTCAAACATAGCACCCTCCTCTTCTAAATCTTCGTCTATGATGTTCGTATCCCTGTTATCACATCCTCGGCCTCAGCAATTACCGCATATGCTTGAGCAGTTTAGACCACTCTTTCTGCATTCGCAGTTACGGACGCATTCGTCTTTGCAAGCGCACATTATGAGGGAAAGTAATTCCTCGGGAGCTGCAGGAAGTGCTGTTGCAATTGGTCTCAGGTATTCGTCAATCTTCTTCCAGTCCCACTCGAGCGGATTCTTTTTCTTATTCAGCTGCTGCACCTATCACCAGGTGCAGCAGTGGCTAAAAATACAAAAAAATTGCCACTTTTACACCCTCCGTAACTCTGGAACTGTTCGCTTTAGCAAGATTATGCACAGGACCATTTTTGTTCGCAATTTAATGTGGATTATTTTTGTATATGACACTTTTTACGCTAAACCTCATAGTTTCCGAAATATTTAAAAAAAAAAAAACTGATGAAATCCGTTAATTTGCCTACTTATACCCCCCTCCCCCCAAAACCGGACGCTCAAAATGGTGTAACTTTTTGCCAAACAATATGTGGACTGTATAGAACAATTTGAGTTGGAGTGAAACTGTTACTTTGGATGTTGAAGTTAGGCCGTTTTTTTTAATAACTGCACCGTACTAATAAATGCTGAAAAAAAAATTAATTTTAACTTTGAAGTAAGTTTACAAATCATAAAATCGTGGTAAGTTTAAAAATAAAAAAAATCATGTCGCGGTCGGCGACACAACTGCTACTGCGGCCGGCTACACAAGTGCGGTCACGACGAGTCCCGGCCACAGGCGACAATGTCGCTGCGCTCGGAATTGATTTCATATAGATTCATACATACAAACCAGTAGTGTTGCTTGCGGTCTGCAGTTGCAGTCTGCAGTCGCCATCGGAATCGCACCTTTAAGGTGCGATTCCGATGGGGGCTGCAGACTGCAGACTGCAACTGCAGACCGCAAGCAACACTACTAGTTTGTATGAATCTAGGTATATGAAATCAATTCTGAGCGCAGCGACATTGTCGCCTGTGGCCGCGACTCGTCGTGACCCCACTTGTGTAGCCGGCCGCAGTAGCAGTTGTGTCGCCGACCGCGGCATGATTTTTTTTATTTTTAAACTTACCACGATTTTATGATTTGTAAACTTACTTCAAAGTTAAAATTAATTTTTTTTTCAGCATTTATTAGTACGGCGCAGTTATTCAAAAAAACGGCCTAACCTCAACATCCAAAGTAACACTCCAACTCCAAATTGTTCTATACAGTCCACATATTGTTTGGCAAAAAGTTACACCATTTTGACCGTCCGGTTTTGGGGGGAGGGGAGTAGAAGTAGGCAAATTAACGGATTTCATCAGTTTTTTTTTTAAATATTTCGGAAACTATGAGGTATAGCGTAAAAAGTGTCATATATGAAAATAATCTACATTAAATTGCGAACAAAAATGGTTCTGTGCAGAATCTTGCTAAAGTGAACAGTTCCAAAGTTACGGAGGGTGTAAAAGTAGCAATTTTTAGTATTTTTAGCCACTGCTGCACCTATCACCAGGTGCAGCAGTGGCTGAATAAGAAGAAGAATAGCCCCGCTCGAGTGGAGCTGGAAGAAGATTGACGAACACCTGAGACCAATTACAACAGCACTTCCTGCAGCTCCCGAGATGAATGACGAAAAGACGACTGCGTCCGTAACTGCGAATGCAGAAAGAGTGGTCTAAACTGCTCAAACATATGCGGTAATTGTTCAGGCCTAGGATGTGGTAACAGGGATACAAACATCATAGACGAAGATTTAGAAGAGGAGGGTGTTATGTTTGAAGAGGACTAATCGCAATTTCCTTTTACAAAACACAATCCTGTATAAAAAAAAATTAGTTTCCTTAGTGAAAATGTGTCATATTTTTTCCAAAAAATCTAAAAATACTAAAAATTGCTACTTTTACACCCTCTGTAACTCTGGAACTCTTCATTTCAACAAGATTATGCACAGGACTATTTTTGTTCGCAATTTAATGTAGATTATTTTTGTATCGGCACTTTTTGCGCTAAACTGCATAGTTTTCGAAATATTAAAAAAAAAAAACTGACGAACACCATTAATTTGCCTACTTCTACCCCCTCCCCCCTCCCAAACCCGACGCTCAAAATGGTGTAACTTTTTACCAAACAATATATGGACTGTATAGAACAATTTGGAGTTGGAGTGAAACTGTTACTTTGGATGTTGAAGAATGGGTCTAATTGTACCGTACTATATAGCATGTAAATTTATACAAAGTACAAAAGAGTACAAAATCAAACTATTTTTTATTTAAACGACAATAGTCTCTGAATTTTCTTCATTGTTCATCAAATGTTCATGAAGGAAGTTATTCAGTTCTGATTCAGAAACATTTGATGAACAGTAAAGAAAAATTGTTTGCATTTAAATATGAGATCGGTTGGTTTTCTTTTGTATTTAGTAGCAATAAGTCATCGTTGTTCTTTTCCTCTTCTAACAAAAGAAACAAAAGAGCAGTGTCTGACATCCTCTCTCATGCTTTTCGAAACGACTGCATGTTTTATGTCGCTGTGGGTGAATTTAGTCAGACCACAAACTGTATATAGCAAACTGCAATGCCACTGCGGTCTGTGGTCTGCAGTTTGCAGCCTGCAGTCTGCAGCCGCCATCGGACTCGCACCTTAATGATACAACAGATAACTCTGTTCTCTAAAATACTTAGTTGTGTAGCTGGTCAAAAATCGTTCTCCATCTAGTGGAGCACAAGTCTGGACATTCTTAAAAGGATGAATGAAAAAATTAGAGAAAGAATATTTTGATAAATTTTTAAACAGGATGTCCAGAATTTGTAACAAATTATCAAGAAAAGAGGTGGTTACTTTGATGAAGCGAGAATCTAATATTTAAGCTATAAATTTGTTTTTTGTAGCAATATTAGTATAAATGGATATGATTAATATGTCCAAATAAAATTCATATTTTACACCAAATAAATGTGATTAATGTCTACATCCACTAATGGTTTTATTGAATTTTTTTAATGCTTCCAAACTTTTAGACGGTAGTGTATATGCACATATATCCCTGTAAATGTATAATATGTCTCATTTTTATTAGTTTTTCAAGAAACTACTTGGGTATATTCAATAGTAGGGGAAAGTTGGGAAAAGTGAATTATCTTACGTTTGACACATTGATTAACTGCGACACAACGTTGTATCCCGTTAACAATTCCATATGGTGTCTACGTAGGTACACCACTAAGGTACATAGCCAAACTAACTCTCTACTTGAGCACCATAGGTACTGTAAAACGAGACAGTTATAAAACACATGCATTGATCAAAAACAATACGAGAGACTCCCGACAAAAGATGTAAAAGCTTTTATAATTTTTAGTTGTTATTGTGGTACGGACTAATTTATTTTAATTACAAACTAATTTATTGAATTGTCTGAAAAAGAAATTTTGTAATCTGCAAAAATATATGTTTGTTTCCAAACTTTTGGACGGTAATGTATATACATAAGGGTTGAAATGAGGGATATATTGTTTGTATTCCTTTTTTGCTTACATTTGGTGACCTCAATTTTCAATGACTACACATTAGCGAATATATCAACCGTACATAGATCTTACACTATTGCTTTGTGTTCGTTTCGCAGTCAGTGCCCTAGTTATGTACATAATATTATTATGTATGTACATGTACATTGTACTTGTACATATAAGTGCCTGCTGAATTTTCTATAAATTGTAAATAAATATTGCATATATTTGCATATGAATGTATATATGTGTGTACTATAAATGCATACGTGTTCATAAACCTCTTATACAAGTCAACAACTTGATAAAAACGTTGTTAAATTTTCGATTTTTCTTCACTTATTTGCATGCAAAAGTAGAAAATATTACTGCACTGTATAATTTTCTATTTGTAATGATAATTATATGTATAATTTCAATCAGATAGAGATATTAATAGTACCTATGTATATTACTTAGCAAGGATTGTAAGTGTTATTTTTGTAGCTTCGGATGCAGTTTAGAAGAATCTGAGGCTGAAATTCGAGTATGAGTAATTTATTTTTTCACTTATTATTACACGAGAGGTTTGTATTTTTTCGAATAAATTTGGGTTTGTCTAACGAAAATATATTGCCTAGCAATTTAACGAGAAGAATTCTTAACTTACAAAAACGCGACAGCGACATATGTAGGTATTTTGAAAATAAAATGAATAGCACTCTTTTTCCTTTAAAATTTTGCAGTTTCTTCTCAAAAAAGTAAAATTTTATTATCAATTTTATATTTTGACGATAATTATTTGAAAACGTTACTACGGATACCACCGGTTATTGCATTGATTACTATATTGCAAAATATTACTAGGTTGTATTTGGCTGCCTCAATTATACATTGATACAATTAGTCTATACAATATAATATATAGTTAATATGTAATTTATATAAAAATTGTATGATTAAATCAAAACAATAAATAAACTAACTAATATGTTCATTGGTCTGTGATTTCATATTTATATTTGTTTTAGCGTATTTGTAAAAATAATAAATCCAAAATAGCCAAGGAAATTGACAAAAATTTTTAGGTAATTTTCTAATTTAAAACATTCCCAGTGAGCACAAAAGTCAGAAAGATGTCTTTATGAAGTCTTTTTTCTGACATCTTTCTGAACTGTAAATATGACATCTTTAAGACATCTTTTTTAAGAAGTCAGAAATAAGAGTTCCTAAAGACATCTTAAATATGAATTCAATTTAATGATATCAAATAGACATCTTTTTTCTGACATCTTTCGGACTTCTTAAATAAGACTTCTTAAAGATGTCTTAAAGGAGTCATATTTAAGATGTGAGAAAACATTATCAGAAAGATACCTTTATGAATTCATAAAGATATCTTATGCGTCGATTTGGGAGCTGTTTAAGACTTCATAAATATGATGTCTTAAAGAATTTATATTTCTGACTTCAGAATTAGCTCATATTTCTGATGTCTTAAAAAAATATCCTATAAATATATTATTATTTTTTCTATAGAAACCACTAACAAAAATAATTTAAACAATATTAGGACATCTAAATGAATTCATAAAGAAGTCTTATTTAAGACATCAGAAATATGATGTCTTAAACCGTTCTTATTTCTGACTACTTTATGAATTCATATTTCTGATGTCTTGAAAAGTTCTTATTTCTGACTACTTTTGTGAATTCATATTTCTGATGTCTTAAACAGTTCTTATTTCTGACCACTTTTTGTACTCATATTTCTGATGTCTTAAATAGCTCTTAATTCTGATTGTTTTATGAACTCATATTTTAGATGTCTTAAAAAGCTCTTATTTCTGACTACTTTATGAATTCATATTTCTAATGTCTTAAACAATTCTTATTTCTGAATACTTTATGAATTCATATTTCTGATGTCTTAAACAGTTCTTATTTCTGATTGTTTTATGAACTCATATTTTGGATGTCTTAAACAGCTCTTATTTTTGATTACTTTTTGAACTCATATTTCTGATGTCTTAAACAGCTCTTATTTCTGACTTCATTATTAAGACTTCTTATTTCGGATGTAAGGAAAAAACAAAAAACAAACGAACAATGTAATGTATTAAAATTAATATTTTTATTGACAACGTTAACAATATAATGTCTAAAAGAAAACCATTTCAATATTTATTCAAAAATCGAAAAAATAGGAGAGTAATTTAGCACAAGATGAAAATGATGGTGATGGTGATACTAAACAAAAATAAAATATGGTAGCTTAAAGAAAATTATTTAAAGTGAAAATGAATTGAAGGAAGTGAATTTATGATAGTGTTAATTTAAGAAGTTATGATAATAATTTGTGGTTTGATGGGATATTGAGTATGGTTAGTTAGTGTTTTTGACTGTTTCTATTGTGAGATGTGTACAAATTGTGACATTTCCTGATAAAATACTGGAGTAAATTTAATCTTAAATGTTAATATTTTGAATACATTTAATATACATTGTACATATACGGTTATGTAAATAAATAAAATACACTAAATTAATTATATTTCTTTTATTTCGTAAATTACGCTTAATATTTTCAACGAATTCTTGGTATAGTCCTCTTAAAGTCATCTTTTTTAAGACGTCAGAAATATGAGCTGTTTAAGACATCAGAAATATGAGCTAATTCTGAAGTCAGAAATATGAATTCTTTAAGACGTCAGAAATATGAACTATTTAAGACATCGTAATTCTGAAGTCAGAAATATGACTTCTTAATAATGAATTCTCAATTTAGATATCTTTTTTCAGACATCAGAAATATGAGCTGTTTAAGACATCGCAATTCTGAAGTCAGAAAAAAGGATTCTTTAAGACATCATATTTAAGACTTCATAATCTGTTCATAAATCGACGCATAAGATATCTTTATGAATTCATAAAGATATCTTTCTGAACTTGTTTTCTGACGTCCAAATCAGAAATATGAATTCTTTATGAATTCATTAAGACGTCAGAATGTTGACTGGGTTACTTGGGTTAATTAAATTATATATATATATATATATATATATATATATATATATATATATATATATATATATATATATATATATATATATATATATATATATATATATATATATATAAACGGATAGCGCCCTTACTCTCGCCTCGTCCCATTGTTATCGTATATGCTGTATAATTCTAATTTTTTCAGTTGAAAAATTCGACTAAAAAAAAAATAGGGGTCCATTATTTTTGCCTGCATTACTAAGTTTAGATCAAGTTTCATAAAAATAAAAAACTGATATCAGAGAACCTTTCCTTGTTAATGATGGAAGAAGAACCGTAACATAAATGATACCGGCAAAAAATTTAATAAATATTTTAACAGCAACGAAATTAGAGTTCAAAAATGACAGTAACTAACAAATAAATTAAAACCTACGTAGAAGAATTTCGAGAACTGGAAACCTACATAATATAATATGTGTATTGGTTTTTCTAAATTACGATTGTTGTTATTTAATTACTGTTGAATATTTTATAAATATTTGCAGTGTTGCATTATTTAAATAGAAATTTTCAAGGTGAATAAACAAGCTAGTGAATCGATCAAACCTAACTTCATCCAACATCTACTGACGTCATATACATGATAAAAAAGTACAACTCTTTTATAGTCAATTCAATGCAACTGGAATACTTTTCTTTAAAATTATTAACATTCCTACAAATTTAGCTTGGTTCCCGTTAGTACGATAACGTAAAAGCCCCTATACCAAAACAGAGGCGTAGCGAGGGGGTGCAAGGGGGACTATCATGCACCGGGCGGCACTCGCAGAGTGGCGCCAAATGTGCCCAAAGGCGGCAGTTTTGGGGGGCGCCAAAAAAATTAGGTATGAGGTTTTTTTTTTGCTCGTCATTTGCTTTTTGTGGGGAAAAAAGCAACATTTTTTTCTACAGGGGCGCCAATAAAGTGTCGTGCCCCGGGCGCCGGTTATGTTCATTACGCCACTGTACTGGGACACTATTTTATGGCGCGCCGTTAGTGTTTTTAATCGCAAAACTATTAAATATATAATTAAAAATCAAATTACCTCAAAAAAATTATAATAAAATTTAGAATCAGAATTTTTATTATTATAAATATAAAAGGAATTAATTAAAATTGTGACTGAATATAAAATTAATTTTTTTATACAGAGAAGATAGGCCTTTTTCCCCATTTATTATGATAGTGAATATAATTTTTAATATTTTCAATTATATATGAATATAAAATTAATTTTGTATAGTTGGAAGTAATTTTAATTGTCGTAATTTTTATTCAGTTTAATAAAAATGAATGTTGAATTATTTATATTTTATGTTGTTGGCTGTTATTGTTGTGAATTATTATTTTATTAAATATAATGTGAATGATTTTCTATTATAATACAACTAACTTGAAAGTCATCCATTACTGTATCATGAAAATTAATACAATTAAAATTATTGTCACCACGCAAATATAATGTTTATTATTATTTAAAATGCAATTATTTAAAATATAAATTTAAAATCATAATAATTCTTTAAATAAATATTATTCAAATATAAAATAAAACATAAATTCTTGTAACATTCGTAGATACAAGAAAATAGTATAATTGAATAATATTTAAAAAAAAATTAGTCAATCCCCCAAAAATAACATCCTTGTATAATTTAAATTCAATGAATTCTCATTATGTACATAATTTTATTTCCAGCTATTTTTATTATATTATAATTAATTTGACTTACTTCGTTTGTTGTACACAGATAAAAATTGAATTAAAATTATATTAAACATAATTTTAATTTATAAACAAATTAAAATTATCATTAAATATAATTTTAATTCCCGAATTGAAATTATACTAAATATAATTTTAATTTTGAATTAAAATTATCAAATAGATAATTTTAATTCAGAGTTTACACACTATTTATATAGATGTCACCATCTTTAATTTTTTAATGTAAGATTATAAAGTATGTATGTATGTCGGTAAATTAGCGTGAACTGCCGATATTTCGTAAAGCTATTTTACCAACAGTAAAGTTGGTATTCATTGAATTAGTGCCATCAGTGTGTCATGTATTTATATTTACGCGGAAGATCTCGTTAAAACCGTTAAAATCATAGAACAAAATCAATCACCTCACTTGAAAATGAGTGATTCAACAGAAATAGCTAATCGCTTATTAACAATAGCAATGAATGCATCACAAGAATCCACAATTGAGGAGCAAAGTTTTGCATCTGTGGTAGCCTCGACAAGGGAGAATTTTAGAAGAAATCATAACCGAATGTCATCATTACGAGGTAGAAAGAAAAAATCGATTTTTACTGCATATATAGTGGTGATGAAATTGGCACATGCTGATTTTTTCCCTGGAAAAGCAGAGTTAACCTTTTTGAAAAAACGAGGATTAGGTATATTTATGTTTCTATCAATTAACTAAGGTATATTAATATTAACTGTATAACTTATTTACAGGTTTACACGATGAAAAACTTGTAATCGGAAGAAACATGTCGCTTGATATGATACAAGAATCTATATTTCAATTGTTACGCCCTAACATACAGGCGCTGTTGAGAATGTGCGGTTTTAAAATCGGAAGAGCAGATAAATCACGGAAAATTGAAATAATTGAAAACATTATAAACGGCGAGGATCTAGAAAATCGACTCAAACAGAGCAAATTAATAATTTTACCGTGTAATGATTTTTCAAAAGATCTACCTATTATCGAAGACACATCTCCAGTTTCATTTATAATAAATAATATAAGAGACAGACGGAGTGAAAACTCTGATTGTTTAGATAACAATTTGGCAGTCAGTTCATCGCCTGTCTCACAAGAAGTAAGTTACACGCGTAGAACCTCTACACGTATATCTAGTCAGCGTCCGCTTGCGTCCAGTACGCTAATAAATGAGGAGTATTTGGATGAAGATGAAGAAGATGATAATACTATTTTCAGTGAGTAACATACTAACCAATTTTAAGAATATTATTCAAAATAAAATTTTCTTGATAAACATAATTAATTATTTATTTACAGCTATTAATGAAAGTGATATAAATAGCGGAGGACCTGTTGTATTTCCATGTATTTCGGGAGATGCCGAACAACTTCATATAATAATCCTACGAAGTAACTGTATGAATGAGTTGTTTAAACTATATGAAGATGATCAAATTATAAACAAAGTATTAAACGTTCAGTTTTTGGGGGAAATAGGTATAGATGGGGGTGGATTAACAAAGGAATTGTTTAACATTTTTTTTGAAAAATGCTGTGAACAATTTTTTCGAGGTGAAGACTGCATCGTTCCGTACTTAGAGTTAAATAAACGCAACGAAATTGACAAATTTATTATAATTGGAAGAATTCTTCAACATATGTTGCTATTAACTCAAACAATTCCCTCCAAAATATCAAAAATAACATTAATGCTAATTGGAAATCCGGATAGAAACATAAATTCTAATATCTTATTACACGAATTATTTGACTACGTAAATCCGTATTTGCGAAAAATTTTGAAAAAAGCTTTTAAAGAATTTTCAAATCTGACTGAAAAAGAAATTGATATAATCCAAGATTTTTATCAAACTTATCGTTTCTATGAACGTCCGAATTGTGAAAAATTAAAAGATCAACTACATATTATCGCTTCGGAAATTTTAGTAGAGAAACCTAATAGATTAATTTTAAAAATGCGACAAGGTGTATCACCAGAATGCAGTTTTGACTTCTGGAGAAATTGTGATTTCTATACACTTTTAGATTTACAAAAACCCACATCGACTAAAATCGTTAATTGTTTACAGACAGACCCTCATTTAACAAATGATCAAAGTGACGTTTTCCATTACTTCACGATGTATATCCATTGCTTAGACAAAGATAAACTAGCAGCCTTAGTATTTTTAATAACTGGCTCCTTTATGATGCCAAATAGTATAACTGTAAAATTCAGCGACACAGTGGGTCTTTGTCAAAGACCTACATTTAGTACGTGTACGGATACAATAACTCTACCACAAACTTACGCCAGTTATGATGAATTAAAACGTGACTTGAATATCTGCTTACATTCAGAAGAAGCAAAGGAATATACTTCATATTAAAAGCTTAAGAGTATAGTGAGACTAAGTAATATACAGGATGTTTCATAAATAAACAGACAAAGGGACCAGTTGCTTATACTCTATGTTTAAATAAAATCTTAGATATTTACCATTTTGCTACAAATTCAAAAGGAAACAAATAACGCTCCTTTTCCGTTTTGTTAGGAAATATCGTATTATCTCACAAGATACACTTTTTTCTGTCTTTATTTTAATTAACCAAGTCGCTAATGTTATTTAAGGCATCAGCGGATATACAGGTGAAATTATTTAAACTTGGACTGACGTTATTAAAAAATTAAATAAAATTATACATACAATTTTATATTACTTTAGTTACCCTAAGGCTTTTCACACAATCAATGAAGTAAGAAATAAGGACGTCGTGATGTTGAATGAAACTTTAATATAACTGCTCATAGATATACGTAGGTATTATTGTACGTCAAAATTCGTGATTTTTTTCATTTAGTGACAAAAAAATCATCACGAACGTTATTTTTTCATGAATTTTAATGTACAAAAATACCTATATACATATACATATGAGCAGTTACGTTAAAGTTTCATTCAACGTCATTAGATGACGTAAAGTCAACACTACATAACAACGGTATCATAACCTATAAGTATACAATTGCACAGTAAAAAAAATTAAAGATCGTTTATTAAATAAGAAATACAATTGTTTATATATAAAAGGTTACATAGCCAAAAAACGCTATTGTGCTGATGTGAAAAGTTAACAGAGAATAAGTGATTAAGTGATTATTAATTGATCATTAGTTCATACATCATCAAGGTAGTGTTAATTTTTACCCTTAAATATACCTAGTTATAATAAAATTAATTTTTGCTTGGCAGTTATGGATGGTTCACGCAATATAAATACGTAGGTGAATCAAATTTAAACCGACCTTTAATTATAACTTTTTATTAAGTGACTATTTTATTAAGCAAACAGCAAATTATTTTTTTGTATACATTCCTTTTCTATTAATGCATTTTTGCCATCGAATCGGAAGTTTCTTTATTCCGTTACCAAAGAAAGAAGAAGGACGTGTTCGTAACCAGTGGCACACGAACTGCTGTACTTGTTCGTTACTCGTTAGTCTCAAAACGTCCAACAAAAATTAACCAAAATGCATTGGACTGTTCTCGAACACCCACCGGACCTCTCACCGTGTGATTATCACATGTTTGGCCAACTTAAAAACGCGCTGGGAGGATAACATTTTGAGACTAACGGACAAGTACAGCCATAGAACAAAGTACAGCAGTTAGTGTACAACTGGTTATGTACACGTCCTTCTTCTTTCTTTGGTGATGGAATTAACAAACTTCCGATTCGATTGCAAAAATGCATTAATAGAAAAGTAATGTATACAGAAAAATAATATGCTGTTTGTTTAATAAAATAATCACTTAATAAAAAGTTACAATTAGAGGTCGTTTAAATTTGATTCACCCTCGTATAATTAGTACTTTACGAAGAATTCGTGAAATTGTTGCAGCTTCTGTAAGATCATATGAACATTCTAAAGTAATAGAGTTTAATTCTTTAAATGAAGCTAAAACTAATTTGGATAGAATATTCACGCACATCTCATTAGCTACTTATGAGAAATTGCGATATGCTATTCATGCATTATTTGAACTCGAAAATCAAAAGGAACAGAAATGTTACGTTGCACCTCGGTCAAAGTTAAACCGTTTTTATGGGCGCAAGCTAAAAAGACCATTTTTATCTACATCTGCATTTATCTTTGTCTGTCATATTAATAAATAGAAGTTTACTCACTCACTTTTATAAAAACATAATTACTTGGTTTGGTTGGTAACTATGGAAATAATACAATGTGTGTTCCTCTCACCTCAGTTTCTGGAGGTCTTTTGAGCTTGCGACCATATGGGTTTCGAATTAGATGTGTATGGTAATCATTAGTCGCACCACAGTTGTCTGAAACTTTAACATAATATGATGCTCATAGATATATGTAGGTATTTTTGTACGTCAAAATTCGTGATTTTTTTCACTTAGTGATGAAAAACATCATCATGAACGTTATTTTTTCATGAATTTTGATGTACAAAAATACCTAAATACATATACCTATGAGCAGTTACGTTCAAGTTTCATTCAACATCACCAGATGGCGACACTCCTTATTTCTTATTTCATTGATTGTATGAAAAACCTCATACAAAAATAAAAAAAAAGGAAAAGAGAAAGAGAAAGAAAGTTTTGGTACCTCTAATTTTGATGAATTTGTTTAATGACGTCAATCCAAATTTGGATAATTTCAGCTATTGGCGACGCAAAGATTCTCACTCGCGCCTCTGGTGATAAAATTAGAACTAGTATCAAGTAAAAATATACATATACGTTTGATTGGTAATATAAAATCTAGTAATCCGCCCATAATTTGTATAATAACTTGATACAGCTTCTAAATTAAAAAACCAGGAGCGCTCGCGCAGTCTTTGCGTCGCCAATATCTTGCTTCCAGATGTAATTTTATTTTTAAAATTAGTTTTTAGTATTTCTTAAGGGTGTTAGATTTCTGTTGTTGGCATTTCAGACTTGGACAGTATGGTCCACTTTTTTTTTTTAAATAATTTTTTTTAATAGTGCATGTCTAAAAAAATTTGGTTTTAGAACCAGGACTTAATTATAATTTTTTTGTATAAATTGAAACATCTTTAAATAAAATGATGGATAATTATACTATTTTGTTGTTAATTCAATTAATAACAAAAATAACTTTCCTTTTCATTTTTATTTAGAAAATATTGTGTTGTCTATAGGACCAATAAACACTATCATATTATAACAAGTATCAGACAATGCGTTATATCCAGGACATAATTTATATACGTACGTATTTTGAAAATAAAACGACTACCACTTTTTCAAAATTTTGCAGTTTTTTCTCAAAAAAGTTTCATTTTATTTTATTATTTTGACAATAATTATTTGAAAACGTTACTACGTATACCAAGGTTATTGCATTGATTACAATATTACAAAATATTATCTGATCCTATTTATACTTATTTATACTACAAATTACGATAATTAGAAAATAACAATAAAATGATCTACATTCTTTTGGTTACACACTAAAATAATATAGATATGTAATAGTAAATTATAAAAAAGGACTTGTAAAATTTTCATATTTATTCAAATGCTTATGATTCGGGAATAAAATAAAATAATACTTTGTATTTATTATCTATATTTTATTTAGGAAATTATAAAAATTACATAGAATAGGTTTTCAATATGATAAAAGACACATTATACATACAAGAATACATTTGAAAATACAATGATTACATTACAATAGTACACATTTAAAGGGGTGCTTTCACCTCTTAAAAATTTGTGAGCACAAAAATAATGTGATAGTTAGGAATTTGCATAGTATATATAAACAAAATTTCGCAGTTTTTTTTTTGTTATTAGGTAGTCACCTCTACATACTGGCGAAATTTCAATTTTTTTTTTTAACTTTCTCTTTGTAGTTCCTTTGCTAGTCACACATAGTTTGCTTGCTAATTTATTACTAATAATGTAATTTTTACTACGATAGTTGTTGCACAGGCACGTATACGTGGAGTGGCCGGTCAAAGCGTTAGGACCCAACCCAGAAATGAAAGATAAGCAGTAGATATTATTACATAGAAATTAAATTTTGGTGTATTAATTGTGACTTACAAAATTTATACATATAGATACCTTTCATTCTTGGGTTAAACCACGAGCCTAACTATAAAAAGTATCTATTGATGTTATATTAAGAACTTAATAAATTTACACAAGAAATATACTTTTCTTTATCCGATTTGTCATCGGAATTTACAATATTGTTTAATTGTATTTTTTGAGGTTCCGTTAATTCCATGTCTACCGAAAAAGATGAAGCAGTATCATTATTATCATTATTTAAAACAGGAAGGGATGGATCGACGCCTAACGCCAACAAAGATTCAGACAGTTGATTATGCAAAGGCATGTTTACATTTTGTATATAATTTACAGCAGTGGATGTCGAGTGATAATTAACTAAAATTCCTTCCAACCATAATTGACGTGGAGTTTTATTATTTTCTGTTCTTAAATTGTGAAGATTCCAGGCTGATTGAAACTGTAATAATTTTCTGTTAATAGCAATAATGTAAACATACTGAACACAGAAACGATGTGTTGTATTTTCAATATCTAAAATCCCTTCATCTTCCATGGAATATAATTCAGTATGTACTGAATCACACACTTCTTTATATACGTCAACCCAGAGTCTTTCAATCCTTTGATTGTGAACAGATTTGCCAGTTATATGACTTCCTCTATTTAAACCCCGAATTGTGTTCATCAAAAAGGCGACTAAAATATTTTCATACCCATGGTCAGATCTTACTCGTGAAGGTAAACCATATTTATTTACTGCATCCACGAAAAAATTCATTACAGGTTCCGCTTTATTCGATGTTTCACATTTTAAGTACAAAATAAATCTGGAGTAACCATCAATACATCCATGTATGACAAATCCCCATCTGTTAAATAATAAAATAATTTTTTATGCTAGTTTTTATAAGAATAAAAAAATTCACAGGTAAAATTTAATTTACCGGGATAGTTTTAAATGAGCATCCATATGCCACAATGAGTTAGGAGTTTGCACCTTGTAAACTCTCCTTTTAATTGATTGGCTCCATCTAGAAGCAGTTCCGATAGGATCTACTGTATTGAGAGATGTTCTCACTCGATGTCTCGGCACAATGACTCCACCAGATTTTAGATATGAGAGCATCATCTGCAAGATATTTTCCAGATATTTAATGTCATTGAAATGTAAAGTATCACTTGTATATTAAGATAAACGAACTTTATATTAAGATAAGATATTCGTTCAGAAATTTAAACCCGAATGAACCCGAATCGAATCTAAAAAAATAAGCATTGTAGGAGAAATTTGTCTGATAAAAAACAATACTTCTGAAGAGGACAAATTCCTATTCTTTCTGGGTGCAACTGAAATTTTAAATAGAAACCCCCATTTTTTATTGCCGATTCGGATTCTACGGATCGAAATACGTAACTTTTGTTCGAAACATTTTTGTCGATTCGCAATAGATGGCGCTGTAACTGTAAAAATAAGTTTTATGCTGATTCCGGAAGAAAAGTGTGAAAATGATGAAATATCTCGAGAAATACACATTTCATCAAAAAACACAAACATACGTGTTTAATATTTTAAAAAGGTGTATTCAATGACATCAAACTACTGAACTTGGAAATCTCTTTTTTGTCCCTATTATTCATTTTATTGGCTAAGTGTGAAACGAATCTTAAGTAGTCTTTAATGCAAAATTTAAATCTGTAAGGAAAAATAACGATTTCCACTTAAGATTTCAAAGTTTCCGCCACCTCCCTCCTAGGAGGTAGAGGTGAGGGGTCGTGTTTGGTGTCATTGAATAGACTTTTTTAAAATATTCAACATGTAAGTTTTCATTTTTTGGTCCGATGTGTATTTTTCGAGATATTTCAGCCAACCTTTTCTTTCGAAACCAGAAAAAACTTATTTAACAGTTACAGCGCCATCTAACACTAATTGATAAAAATGTTTTGGGCAAGAATTAAGTATTTCGTCCGCGGGAGGGCTGATTTGAGGGCAGAAAAATGCCCTCTTCAAAAATATTATTTTTTTTTTAATGAATTCGACCATACCGTTTGGCCAGAGTTAGGATGTTCGTCATGAATCCGCCTTACTATGGACTCCAACTGATCGTCAGATATATCCGTATATCGTGCCTTTAAAGATATACTGAATTCGTGTAATTTTTTAGAAATAGTACTACGAGAACAGTTCAGAAGTTTGCCCATACTACTAGCAGTGAAACCTTCATTACATAATAATTCCAGCTGATTTTTGGTTATAGTTACAGCCGGACGTCCTCTCCCTAATAGACAAATAAACAAAAGAATTAGTCATTAAAAATTTTAAATATTTTTATGTTTGTTTGTATAATATTTTAACACCTTACAATCTGCGCATCTCCACAGTAAATTTCCCCAGAAGCCGACAATATTTTTAACATGTTGACGCAACCGTTATATCACGTCAACAATTCTGTATAAAGCATACACCGTGTGCACCGCTATGTTGAGTTATGACTATGTGACTCACAGAATACAGAAAAAAGCTGCTATCTCTGTACTAGCGATACCAGCGTGGACCAAAAACCCCTACCACTGCTCTCCACTATATTATGTACTGTTAGATGTATGGGTTTGATGTTTGCATGTGTATGAGTGGTCACACACATCCACATATCACACATTCCGGACAGAGCAACATATAATGTAACTAACAATAATTTTAACAATCAGTAACAATTGATGTGCATCGACTCACCGCTTCCGAAAGAATGATCAGCTAAGCAGGGAGTTGACCTAGTTTGACCTACTACTGTCAACAGATTTTTATATTTACGCTTAAAGCGGGCCATTCACGTTAGAAAGGTTACACGAACTGTCGATCGAACCGTTGCTATGACAGTTTCATTGCAACACAAACATTGCGACTCAATCGAACGGATGGTCCGATAAAATTGTGATTAGTTGTCATAGAAAATTTATAATAACTGTAAATTTTCTATCTCGCAAAAAAAAAAATGAATAATAACAATATACCATCAATATACATACAAAAATTACCTAGATAAGATAACATTTGTAGATTGATTGAATTTTTTGTCGTACAGTCCGTTTAATTTTTCAACGGATCATGCGACACGATTTGGTTGTATGGTTCGCTCTGCGACCAATACATTCACGATCGAACTTGTCGCATGCGACCGAAGTCCGTAGGACGGTTCGTGCGACCGTTCTAACGTGAATGGCCCGCTTAATTTACTAATCTGCGATGTGACTAACGGTTTAAATTGTAAAGTTGTAAGGTGTTAATATTAAAAAAATTTAATACAAACGGTTTAAATTTGACCGAGGTGCAACATAACATGTCTGTTCGCCTTCTTTTTGATTTTCGAGTTCAAATAATGCATCAATAGCATATCGCAATTTCTCATAAGTAGCTAATGAGATGTGCGTGAATATTCTATCCAAATTAATTTTAGCTTCATTTAAAGAATTAAACTCTATTACTTTAGAATGTTCATATGATCTTATAGAAGCTGCAATAATTTCACGAATTCTTCGTAACGTACTAATTATATTGATATTGCGTGAACCATCCATAACTGCCAAGCAAAAATTAATTTTATTATAACTAGGTATATTTAAGAGTAAAAATTAACATACCTTGATGATGTATGAACTAATGATCAATTAATAATCACTTAATCACTTATTCTCTGTTAACTTTTCACATCAGCACAATAGCGTTTTTTTGGCTATGTAACCATTTAAATATAAACAATCGTATTTCTTATTTAATAAACGATCTTTAATTTTTTTACCGTGCAATCACGGTGCAATTGAATATTTATAGGTTACGATACGATATAGGTTATGATACCGTGGTTAAGTTGACTTTACGTGTTTTGCGTCATCTACATCTATGATCTATGATTGCAAGAGTCTCTTGAATATCACTGTCGGTAAAATAGTTTTACGAAATATCCACTGCAGTGACATCTATAGAAATAATATGTAAACTCTGAATCCTTTGAATTAAAATTATGTATACAGGACCCTCCACATTCTCGCTAGGTTGGCCGAGTACGAGAATGTAGAGGGTCATTTCGTTGTGCCTCGCGGTTGGTGTTATAATGCTATTCATATGCCTCAGCCAACCTCAGCGAGGAACTCGGCGAGAATGTGGAGGGTCCTTTAGATATAATTTTAATTCTGAATTAAAATTATCTATTTGATAATTTTAATTCAGAATTAAAATTATTTATTTGATAATTTTAATTCAGAATTAAAATTATCTATTTGATAATTTTAATTCTGAATTATTATTATTTTTATTGATAATATTAATGAAGAAAATATAATTTTGTTTAATGTAATTTTAATTCAGAAATAATATAATAATAAAAATTGTTTTATTAAAATTATCAACATAATAGAAAATGGATTATTTAAATTTATTTAGAAAAAAAATTGAGTAAAAATTTGTTACAATAATAAAAAATAAGGTATTTTATATTGTAAAATAATATTTTGCTACAGATTTTTGCTGCTATAGCTAAAAAATATAACTATTTAATTTTTTCTTTCTTAAATAAAATTGATTCATATAAATATTTATACATAAACAACTGAAATAAAAATTTTTAAAATAAAATGTTATTTTTTAAAATTTTATTTTACTATTGCTATTATAAAATATATTGCAATAAAAGTATCCCAGATCATTTTTTTAGTATATCATGTTAATTAGATCAATTATTATTATATTTAAGATAATTTTATATAATTTTCATTATAAAAATTTCTATTATGTTGATTTTTTATTATATATAATTTTTCTGATGTTTAATAGAATTCGCGTATTAAAAACACTAACGGCGCGCCATACTATTTTTAGGTATGTAATTAAACTGCTTTATAAAAATTGACAAATAAATTAAAGATCCATTTTTTTTCTTAATAAGCATTTTTTTAAGTTTAAGTTTTTTTAATCCAATGAATACGTTTATAAAAAAATATAACCCAAAAATTTTTATTTATTAATGTTTTCTTTTACAAAATGTCGACGTCTATATCCAAACAGAGAAATATTAATGCCACTAGGAGTTGGGAACCGATATATCAACGGACGTGTAATATGAGTAATAGGACATATAGAGTGACATTTAGACGTCAATCTAGGAAACATAGAATGGTTTAAGTATCAGACATAAATAAAGGATCAAAATACTGTATTCAACAAAAATTGTTAAATATAAATATGTATTTCTTTAATTAAGTAAGGAAACATTAAGTGCGAGGTGAATTTAAATTGAAAAATAATCATTCTGTTAATAATAATTTTTGTTATCAGAGGTTTCTTTCAGAAATAACTTCATCTATATATATAAAAGAGATTATACCACTTATACACTCACCTATCACAAAATCTCCAAAACTACAATACCTACAAACTTGAAATTGGGCATGTAGGTCCCTATTGGGTCGTAGGCGCTCGCTAAGAAAGGGTTTTGCAACATTTTTCGTCTAACCGTCGAAATTTAGGAAAAATCGTAAAATATTAATTTTTTATTACTGTAATACAGCAATCTGTGGCCAATTTATCAAAAAATCATAAAAATTTTAGATAGTTGCTAAGCATTTGGAGAAAAATAATTTTGCAATTTTTAAGTATTAATAAATATTTCTATTAGTCTAATAGCACTAAATTTTATCTATACATTAATTTTAGAATAGACATAAAAATTTTTTAAAAAGAGATTCTAGTAGGGATTGCCTAGGAGAACATTTGTGCAAAATGTTAACTCCCGGAAATGTTTTTTTTATATCATGAATAGCGTTTTTTTACTTTTCACCGCTTACGTAGCGAAAACGGTGATAGATACATTAAAAATTGTTAAGACCTTTCTTGTAGAAAATCGAATTCTCTACAAAAAAGTCCGCGAGAGCACCTGTCTACCTTATACAGGTGAAAAGATACAGCGCTCCAAACGTGCACTCAAAAATTCACTTTTTCTAGCGTTCCGATAAGGTTCCGGACGGCACACCCTGTCGGAACGCTAGAAAAAGTGGATTTTTGAGTGCGCACTTGGAGCGCTGTATCTGTTCACCTGTATAAGATAGACAGGTGCTCTCGCGGACTTTTTTGTAGAGAATTCGATTCTCTACAAGAAAGGTCTTAACACTTTTTAATGTATCTATCACCGTTTTCGCTATGTAAGCGGTGAAAGGTCAAAAAACGCTATTTATGAATTTTCAATATTGTTTAAACAATATAAAAAAAAAAAAAAAACATTTCCGGGAGTTTACATTTTGCACAAATGTTCTCCCTACAATCCCTACAAGGATCTCTTTTTAAAAATTTTTTATATCTATTCTAAAATTAATGTTTAGTGAGATAGGGCTTAAAATTAGTGCTATTGGACTATATAGATACCACCAATAATATTTTTATCTATGTCTACTATGAAATTACTTATTTATTGTACAAAATACTATTTTCAAAAAATTCAAATAAATGGTTTGATGAATTTTGTCTAAATGTTACACAAACCCTTTCAAAATCTCGGAATAAATAAACGTCGGTTTAAAATTGATCCCCAGGAGTCTGAAGCAATAAAAATTACGGAAAATTAAATGACCAATGGCACTCCACTCCTAAAAATCTAAATAAGTATGGTTGTCTACAGAAAAGTCACAAACTGTTAAAATTAGGTACCTACATTTCTGAAATAAAAATACGGCTACGCTGAAGTCGTTTGACGAGCAGAGCAACTTTCAAAAATTGGTTCACTGGTGGATACGTGATACTATGTTCTAATATAGACTATTCTAAAGTAAACGGCTGGACGAATCTACCAGATTTTGCGGAAATTGTATTGAGATCCTAAAAACTGAAAGCTCTCTAGAATGGATGGATCTTGACCAAATTTTGCTCAAACATTACTAAGGTCATGAAATAAACGAATGTGAAGTTGAAATGACCCCCTAGGGTGCTATGGACCCAATAATGGTCTCAAAAAGACGGCGAATCTTGACTAAATTTTACTTAAACATTGATATTTTGAAAAAATTAAGTGAGATTAAAATTATTGCCTAAGATTCTGGAGTAATACAAGACGCAATAAATTAATGGCTGGACGAATTAATGCAGGTTCAGAAATATTCTCCAAAACACTCGGACTTCGGACACAAGGTTCGAAATTCAAATGCTTCTAAAGTTATCAATGTGGATATCTACGGGAAGATCTCAAGGCATGAAAATTAAATACAGTAGAAACTCAACAATTCATCATGCTCGGGACCGGAGGGGTGATAAATTACAGAAATAGACGAATTATGGAATATGTCTGAAAATGAATAATAAAAAAAAAAATAATAATTAAATATTTTTACTTATTTAAAGAAAGCTATCCCTTTATTTTGAGTAATTCGTTATTTAACGGAATTTTTACAACTAGGTACGATACACTTTAATTTTTTTCTATTTAAATTTCAAAAGTTAAGTAGAAAACCAACTACACTACGTACATTTTTTTAGGAGCGACGAATTGTTATAGAATATGATGAGTTACAGAGTGACGAAATATCGAGTTTCCACTGTGCACTATAAATATGAATATATCTATTTTAAGATCATTGGACGAGCGGAACGGAACACTAGAAGAAACTGATTTTATAAAGAAATTTATAATATCTAATTTAAATGTAAAGTGAGTTCAAAATTAACCCCGAGCACTATCTAATAGGATTAAGATTAAACGGTTGGATTTTGTCAATATTTTATGAAAATTAAATATGCTATAGAAATATGAATATGGTTAATTTAGGGTTATTAGGCGAGAATTATGCTCAGAATTTTAGAATATCAAATTTGAATGAACCTGGGGGTCAGAATTGTCCGTGAAGGCCATCAAATAAACCCCAAATTAACTGTGATATTAAAATTTTCCCCTACGGTCTTGGTGCCCCAAGCAAGGCCTAAAATGGAAATACTCCTAAAACTACCTATTGATACGGGTATCTAAGTACATAAAGGTGCGGAATTTAGCCATGCTATTGAAATATGAAGACTGTTACTTTAGAGTCGTTTGACGAGCGTAGCTAGGCATTATAAATAATTGATGTACAGAATTTCCAAATATCTAATTTAAAATTGATCTAATCATTTGACCAATAATTAAGATAATTTTACGTGGGTGAAACCACGGGCCACAGCTAGTTAATATATAAATGTCAAAACTGTTCTATATTGGATCGCGTTCCGGTATAGGGGCTTTTACCCTAATTCAATTACAAAAGTAATTTCATTAGGTTTTCGGAAAAAATTAAAAGATCGTGGTGGTGCGATCAATAATATTTTCTCAATTTCCCACAATGCTCCCGCCATATGGATTTTTATAAATCTATTTACTGTTATCTACGAAAGTATGAATTCAGTACTCACGACTTGAGAAATTTTAATAGCAAAATTAAATGGACACTTATTACGGTAACATTTGAGACAATCACTAACTAGATTATAATTAACATTAAAAGAATAGTAAATTACTGTTAAAACTACGTATACATTTATGAAAATAGTGTCGAACGGTGATTTCGTGCTGTCCAAAACTCAGTAGAGAAGCGGAAAATCTACAAATATATTTGATTAGGTTAGGAAAAAGTAAGTCACTTAAACGCAACTAACGATGATAACAAAGTTACACTTACCTAGAAATTTCGCGCTATTTTTACGCTAAATTTGCCCACTGTCCAATTTTTTGGACCAAAAACCTATAATTTTTCGAAAAATCCTAAAAAATTGTTTTTCCATTAAAACTTGACCACGCCGAAATCGTAAACAACGATGATAGTCGAAGAAAAACTACGTAGGAATTCAAGCTATTTTCTTGCTAACGTACTGACTGTAGGAGTTTTTACAGCATCTATAATAGTTTTCCGAAAAATCCAAGAAAACTGTTTTTTTCGTGAAAAAGTGATTAAAACAAAATCATAATTAACAATGATCATCGAAAAATACGAGTATTTACATGAGAATTTCGCGTTAAATATATCCACAGTTCAATTTTCTTCAACGCTTATAATTCATCGGAAAATCAGAGGCGGTAACGATGATAATCAATGATAATACATAATCCAAAAAAAACCTACGTTTAAATTTTACACTATTTCCACGCAAGATGCATCCACTGTCCAAGTATTTAAAATCTATAGTTTTCTGAAAAATTCGAGAAAAATCTTTTTTCTTTAAATAGTAATTACGACAAAAGCGTAACCAACAGTGAGTGATAACCGAAAAAAAATCTACGTAGGATTTGCGTGCTATATTCACAAAGAATATATCTGCTATCTGATTCTTCTAACATCTATAGTTTTCCAGAAAATTCAAGAAAAACTCGTTGTTCGCTTATGGGCAATGACGCAGAAATCGCAACCAATGACGATAATCGTAAAATGCCTACATAGGAATTCAGCACTATTTTTAAGCTGATTTTGACACTGATTTTTTCTAGTATTTTATAACAGGAAATATATTCGTAATCAATTTAATTTTTATTTTGACAATTAATTATTAGTCCATTTCAGTTAAATTTAAACATGCTTCATCACTTATGAATTTAAATAATTTCCGTTTTCTTGGCTTTATCTCTTTCATTATTGCTCTTACGTAAATTTTAAAATTGCAGTTTGTTTTTAGACAAAAATAGAAGATTGATTTGTTTTAAATTTAAAAATTATTTAAATTTTTAACTTTGAGTCATGATCAATTGTATTAGAAACAGGGTATAATAGTCGGGAAAATTAATAAAAATATGTGGACATGCTGGACAAACGTACCAATTTTTTTTTACTAACTACCCATACCCTAAGCTTCAAATTTTGGATAGGATCCACTTAACCCTATCAGCCACTTTGTTGCCATTTTGAAATATATAAACAAATTTTGTTTAAAACATTTTTACTGAATTTTCGCATAGAAAATTGTGCAATTTTTATGAAACTTGGTATAAACAGGAAATGTCACATAGCCTATGTTAAGCCCGCAAACCAGAAAGATTGAATGATACAAAGGGGGTTTATACGAGCTTTTTTCCACCAAAATTTTTTTACAAATAAATTTAAAAATAACCAATCGATAACCATTAGCTATGGATACGGTAAAAAAACCTTCTGGACATATCGAGCCATTACCGTCATTTTAAACAAATATCAAATTTTACAGGAGAAGGATTTTTTAAATATTTGTATGGCGCTTGCGACATTTCTGCTGTCTTAATTTTATTACGCCTGAACGTATTATTCCTATTATTTTATTAACCTTACGATAAAGATGGTTATTGTCGGTTACACTAAAATGTGAAAATGTGTTGTATTAACGATAAACTAAGCAGTTGCTATAACTCGTTAATTAACGAATTTTGGAGAAAAACGTTAACACTGCTTGGTCCGTTACGGTTTAAAATGTTGCCTGCAATAAAAATCTCAATTTCGATAAAAGTGTCGCTTACGATAAATTGGCGGTAATGGCTCGATATGCAGTTGCAATGTTCTGTGCACTTTCAGTCTTTCTTTGGTTTGTGTGTCTCTCGTGGCTTCACATTTTAAAAGTGTAATAAAAAAAAAATTCACCTTTTTAGAGACCGTAATTAATCTTATGACTTATTTTGGTAAAAATATTTTTATCTTTTTATCTTTTTCAATTTTTCTATATTTCTGAATTGTTAAAAAAAAAAGTTTAAGTTCTACATGGATTTAAATGTAACTTAATGCAAAACCAATTAAGTAATCACATCGAAATGACTAAACCAAATTCCATAAAATTTGCTGATACACAGATACAATTTACCCGGAATTAACACATATAATTATCTTATGCCGACTGAAGTTTCCTGTGGGATGCAAAACCGATTACATATTTACATCGAAATAACTAAATCGAATTAGATAAAATTTAGGACACAGACACTAATTACCGTCAACACATACAGCAATAATTTTAATAACACATAGGATAATTTGATATAGATTAAAAGCTCCTGGGGGATAATATACCGATTTCATAATCACGTCCAAATAGCTAAACCAAATATACACACTCTTTATACACGATTTCATGTTCCTGAAGGATACAAAAGCAATTATTCAAACACGCCCCCCCCAAAAAAAACTCATTTCGATGAAATTTAGTACACTGGCATTATTTATCCTGAGTTAACATACAGGATAATCTTATCCCGATTAAAGGTTCCTGTGGGATGACTGAACCGAATTCGATGAAATATAATATAGAGACACTCTTTACTATGGGCACATGCAGCAAAAATTTTAATAAAATATAGGATAGTTTTATCCCGATTAAAGGTTCCCAGGGGATACAAAAGAAATTATTAAATCATGTCCAAATAATTAAACCGAATTTGATTAAATTTAGTACACAGACATGATTAATCCTGAGTTAACGCATAGGCTAATCTTATCCTGATTAAAGGCTGCTGTGGGATGACTGAACTGAATTTGATGAAATTTTTAATATACAGTCACTATCTCTTATGAACAGATATGGTAAAAATTTTAATAACATAGGATAGTTTTATCCCGATTAGAGGTTCCCGGGGGAAGAAGGGGTATATACAACAAGGAGGGATGATCGGATTCAATGCGGGCGAAGCTGCGGGTCAGAGCTAGTTATGTTATAAAAATGTGTTGAAATGCTTATGAAAATTTATAGTGAATGCAATAGCAATAATAATACATAGGATAGTTTTATCCCGATTGAAGGTTCCCTGTGGAAACAAAATCAACTGCTAAATCACATCCAACTTAATTTAGTACACAGAAAGACACTATTTACCCTGAGTTAACACATGGTGTAATCTTATCCCGGTTAAATGTTCCTGTGTGAATTCAATATCAGTTAATTAATAACAGCAAAAAATCATAGATCCTTGATATTGCTAGCATTAAAGTTGGGAATTTCAAAATGCAAACTAGGGACCTTCAGTGAGGACAAATGTACTCTGTGACCGCGGGATGCAATTCATATGTTTTTTTTATTTCCGAAATTTTCAAGTCCACACTGTTGGTAATTATTACAGACAATATTGCAAATCCCCAAAAACTAACAAGGAAAGGTATCCACTGTATCTCTCAAAAATTTTTGAAATTTTGGTGGATTGTAGATCTTCTTAAAACCAATCACGAGCCATATTTCGTTCGTGCCCATAAGCGGTTTAAGGGGGTGAAACTCACCCCTGAAAATTTGAGCTTTTTCAATTTTCTTAAATATCTTGGAAATGGTAAGAGCTTTGGTAGGGAAACTTGGTAGGTAAGAGCTTTGGTAGGGAAGTCTGACCCGCGGCTTCAACCGCATTGAAGTCACCCCCCCCCTTGTGTCTCCCCTTCTTCCCCCGGAAACCTTCAATCGGGATTAAACTATCCCGACTAAAACTATTTCAAAATTATTACTATATGTGTTCATAGTAAGTAATGTTTGTATATTAACACTTTCAGTCCCATGGCTTCGGCATCCGAAACCAATCAAAACATCCTCAGAGGCCGACCGCGATCAATATTTAGAATGATAAACAAAACACTTAAAATATTTATAAAAAAGATTTTATATTATGTTTTTATATTTTAGGTTGTGGAGTCTTCTCACCAGAGGTATGAAATTATGAACTTATTGTTACATTGATATTTGTATTTGTACTATATATATATTTCATCCAATTACGGACTCTTCAGGTACATTACATATATAGATCTATAAGTACATTGAAAATTATTTCTTTAAAATTTATACGTAATAGTGAAATTCAATGAAATTTAGTTTGTTATATACTTACAAAATTCAGTAATTGAATTTTATTGTCATTTTTATAATAAATTATATTAATATGGTTAAAATTTATGTATAATAAAATGGTAAATTTATCAATATGTTGTTTTTTTTAAAAATCTGTATTAGATTTTTTTGTCTATGTTTTGTAGATAATCTTTGTAAAGTTAAAATATTGTTTGTTTAAATTTTTTTGAAATTTTTTACATCGTGAATGTAGTTGATTTGTGTTTTAGTCTGTAATCAAAAGTTATTTGTTTGAATCTAATATAGGTATAGTTTTATTGTTGTTGATTACTTACTGTTTTTTGGTTAAGGTATTCATGATGTAAAAAATTTTAATTACAAAAATTAACATTATTGTGTAGTTGATAACGTGTTACATCGTGTATTTTTCAGTATTTTATTTAAAATTCTGTTGTTGGAGACATCTTGATTTAATATAAATTGATTTTTTAAGATTTACTGAACATGTTGTTATGAAGCACTAAGCCTGAATTCTAGGTGGGGTCGGCGCGGTCATATTGTGAGTGTTTGATGTTAGTCGCAGTTGCGCGTTGCTGTCTTTTTAATGGCGGTGCTGTTTAAATTTATTATTTATTAACGATGGGACACGTATACCAATTTTTTAGTCGAATTTTCTCCGAAAAATTAGACTTATACAGTCTATACGATAAGAGCTGCGAGAGGCGAGAGTAGGGGCGCTATCCGTTTTCGGACCCGTAGAACACGAATATGTAGAAAAAAAAATGTCTGATATATATATATATATATATATATATATATATATATATATATTTTCCCGCCACCTTTTAATTTGTGTAGGGCCCCCCTATGGAAGTTAAGAGATGAAATTTGGTAAATGGGGCTCATTTTCGAGGCACCTCATACTATCAAAGTGGGGTCAAATTTTGGGAAAATTTTTTTTCTGACCCGACCTTTAAGGGGGTGGTGGGGGGCGGAAAAGCAATAAAACTTTTCCAAACCGGTTTTAAATAATGTTTCGGTCAATTATCTACAACATATCCAAAATTCAGCTTCCTAGGATGATATGGTGGGAGTAGAGGGGGGAAAAACGATTTTCGCTGGATCTAACAGGCCCCCAGCCCCCCAGAATTAACGTAGAGGGTTGAAATTTGGTGTGTTGATAAAGTTCGTACCTAGGTTGTGCTTTTTGGAGGTTTTAATATTTTACCCCCACCCCCCTCATTTTTAAGCTACAATTTCATGCATTTTCGACGTTTTCGAAGTTTGTACCACTCGCACAGGTCACCCGAATAAACCTAGAGGGCTGAAATTTTGTATTCGGATTGAGTTAGTATCAAGGGGGTGCCTTTTGGGGATCCCGACTTTTAACCCCTACCCCCACCATTTTTATACCCAAAAGAACATGATTTTTCTTGTTTTTTAACAGTTTCGTTCGGGTCAAAATCTCCCCAAATAAACCTAGAGGGCTGAAATTTGGTGTACAGGTTAAGCTAATAGCCAGACACTGTTTTTTGGAGGTTTCAACTTTTAACCCTTACCCCCACGATTTTTACGCCAATATTTCCTTAATTTTTTTGCTTGTTTTCTAACACGTCTAGAGACTCCATAAGGAAACCTAGAGGGCTGAAATTTTGTACGTGTATTCAGTTAGTATCCAGCTAGTACCTTGTAGGGAGTCCGCATCACTTTTCCCCCCACTTCTCCCATTTTTACATCGGAATTGAATGCTATTGTTAAATGTGTTTTAAAAGCATTATGTTTATTCTAAATACAAGTAGGCGAATAGTAATTTTAAAAAATTTAAAAAAAAGTGAACTTACTTTTATGACAAATGAAATACATACATATTAAGTAATTTAAAAATGTTATTAAAGTCACTGTTTATTTATAAATTAGGAATTTTGGATTTTTAGTATTTATAAAATAGAAATTTTGGATTTTTTTGGAAAGAAAAAATATCTTTATAAAGGCCTTCCAGTTTACTATTTAAGGTCCTTTTTTAATTTTTAAAACTAAAACATAAAGGCAATTAGCGGATAAACATGGGCAGGAATGTCCTCGTACGAATTGTGTTGGCTTTTTTTCTGCTACCTGTTTTCGGCACAAAATTGAAATTTACAGAGATACAGCCCTTAAATACTTAAAACCTTTTTTTAAAGCCTCGATCAGCCGAACACTCATCACCAGTTTTGAAACCAACAAAATGACAATTCGGTTGTAGACTTTCAATCACATTTCGCTTGTAGACATTCAATACCGAAGATGAAGGGGAAAATTCGACTACCGTGATGGGGCCCCGCTGCTCACGGCGTTTTTAATAATGTTGTTGTCTCTGTATTATTTAGATATATATGTGAAATTATTAATGATATGCTATTGTTATATTAATACAATATTATTATAAAACTGAAAATACATATTTGTTATATTATTAAATATTGTCTTTGTTTGTAGTTTTGAGTTTGGAGGTTCTTTTTTTAGGAATGTACAGTCAATTTTTTGTTTTTGGTTTCATATTGGATTGTTAAGCATTTATTGGCAACGTGTGTCATCGTTTGATTATAATTAATTATTGCAAAATAGTATTTTACAATATAAGTTCGGTAAGTTGCTTTTACTGATCGAGAAAATGTTGCGAAAACGAGACCCGCAGGGTCGAGTTTTTGCAATTTTCGAGATCAGTAAATGCACTTAACGCATCGTTTATTGTATAATATTTTTTGCACGATCGATTTAAAATAATCTAAGAATAAAAATATGTTAAATAAAAAATAAAATTCGGATAATATAAGTGAAATTTATATTTCTATGTTATGACATAGAATGCCATGAATAAATAAATATTATAAATATCCTTAACAACTATATTTGTAAATAAAAAATTAAGTGTCAATATTTCACTGACGTGAATATCTTTTTTGAATTTTCTATTAAACAAAATTGAGGAAAATAGTTTGTTAAACTATAATATTAGTGAGAATAATGAAACTGACGAAATATTTTATTTTTGGCTGCAAATTTATTCTCGTAAAATGAAAGGAAGAAGATCATGAAAACCACAGAAAATTTTAATGATTGAACGACCTTTTGAAATGTCAATAAAATAAGAAGATTAATGCCAACAATAATAATAATAATGTGCAAACTAATAAAAATTTTCATATTAATCGATTTATTTTCCTAATTGTCCAAATTGTACTTTTAATTTCAATATAAATAAATAAATACATTCCTTTTTTAGCTAATTTCACTTACCACACTCCTATTTACTTACCACGCATCTATTTCACTTACCGCACTGTTATTTTTTGGTTTCCGTGGATATAAACAAACGTTCGGGAAATGTAACTTACCAGCATTGTCAACAGCATCGGTAAATGCATGAAAATACACGATCGTGCAAAAAATTTTTTAAGATAGTGGTGAATTTGTAACTGTTGGTTTCGACTTTTGAAATTTGTAATTGTTATTTGATTTTAACGATGGGACACGTGTATCAATTTACAAGTATTTTTCAAAAATTTGTATTTAAGGAGTGAGCTATAATTATTGTTGTGTTGTTGAATTGTAATTTAAAGTCAGTCTGGGTAGTTGATATTGTTATTGTTTTGAAATTTTGATGATTTTACTTTATATTGGAAGTATGTTGTTTTAAAAAAGAGTTTTAAGGTTTGAGGTTTCTCTTTGCATAATTTATGATGTCTTTATAAAATTTGTTAAGTTCCGGGTTATTGATTTCTGTTTTTTTATTACAGTTTTCATTTATATTTATAAAAAGGGATTCAGAGATTAAACGTTTATGGTAATGTGGTTCTTTGTCATAAATTTTAATATTTTGAAAATCAAAGCTATGTGAGTTTTTGTAGCTATGTAGTTGTAATCCTGTTGAGTTTAATCCTGTTTTTGTGTGATATTCGTGTGTGTAAATTCTGTCACGTAGTTTATTTTTAGTTTGTCCCACATAAAAAATTCCACAGGATCCACATTCGACCTTATACACAACATTTGATTGGTCTAATTTATTGGTTTGAGTTTTTAGTTTGGTGTATATTTTGTGGTAAATTTTATTTGGATATTTAAATACTATTTTGTTTTCATTGTTGTTTAGAATTTTTTTAATTTTATAGTTGGTTATTTCGTCTAAATATGGGATTGTGATAAAGTTTGTATTTATGTTAACATTGTTTTTATTAGTGTTAATTTGTTCTGTATTATATTTATTATCGGTTATTTTTTGTAAAACGTTGTGTATAAGTTTGTGTGGGTAATTATTATTTTTTAATATTTTAATTGCATGTTTTATAGTTTGTGGTCTGTATAGGGGGTCTGTTAGATTTATTGCTCTGTGTAGTATATTTTTAATTATATTAATTTTTGTATTGTAGTGATGATTTGAGTGGTAGTTAAGGAGTCTGTTAGATTGGTAATTTTTGGTCTGCCATTTTGTTTTTAGTTTGTTATTTTGTGTTATTACTAATGTATCCAAAAATTGTAGTTTATTATCATTGTTTTTTTCTATGGTAAATTGTAGTTTGGGGTGTGTATTGTTGAATTCTGTTAGTATCTGATTTATATGTTCTTCATTGCTTATCGCGAATATGTCATCGACGTATCTTATTATTTTGTGAATATGTATATTTTTTTTGTTAAGTCTGTTGGTAGCTTGTATTATTAAGTGGTCCATGACATATTCTGCGATAATAGGTGAAATTGGGGATCCCATTGGGACTCCAATTTTTTGTAGGTAATAGTTATTAGTATATTTGCTATGGAAATATGTGTTGTTTAGAATTAAGTCAAGACCCTCAAAAAATGTGTCTTTGTCCATATCAGTGTTTTGTTTTATAGTGTGCCATTGTTTTTTAATTATGGCTGTAGCGAAGTTTATCGAAATATTGGTAAACAAAGAAATCACATCTAGTGAATAGATTTTGTGTTTATTAGTAATGTTTGTATTTTTTATAGTATTTGTAAATTCAAAAGAGTTTTTTATGCTATATTTACTATTGTGTGATTGTTGTAGAATATTAGAGATATATTTAGCTAGATTATTGGTAGGTGAATTTATTTGTGCAACTATAGGTCTGAGTGGCCAATCTGGTTTATGTATTTTGGGTTTAAAGTAAATTTTGGGTATGTCATGTCCTGAATTTAGTAAGTTGATTTTAGTTTTTTTGTCTATTATTTCTTTTTTGTATAGTTTGTTTGTATAGTTTTTAATTTTATTTTTGATTATTTCTATTGGATTTTTATTGATTTTTAAATATGTATTTTTGTCTTGTAGATGTTTTTCTATTTTATTGACATATTCAGTTTTATTTATTAAGACTGTGGCGCCTCCTTTGTCACTTGTGGTAGTGATGATGTTTTTGTTTTCATTGAGATACTTTTTGGTTTTCTTTAAATTGTTAGATATTATTTTTTGTAACGGTCTATTGTTGTTTTTTTGTGTATTTTGATTTTGTAAGTATTTTGTAAGTGAATAATTTATTTTACTTCTAATATTATCTATTTGAGTTGGGTTGTATTTTTTGTTTTTGTCTTCAATATTTTTAATTGTTTGTATAACTTTGTTGAATTTTTCAATTTTGTTATTTGTTATTGGGTTAAAATTTGGGTGAAGTGATAATGTGTTTGTAATTTCTGTTGGAATTGTTTCATTTGTTAGATTGACCACCCAATCTTTATTGGTGTTAATGGTTTTTTGGATTCTATTGTTGAGTGTGTTTATATATTTAATTTGTTTGTTTTTTTTTGTTTTGGTTGTGTTTTATTGTTAAGTTTGTGATATGTTTGTTTATTGTTTCAAATTCTTTTTGGTTAATAGTGTGTTTTATTTTTGTTGTGATTTTGTTAATTTCTAGTTTTTTCTTATTATAATTGTAGTAAAAATTTTTGATGTATAAATTGTGTATTTTTTTATTGAATTCATCTATTATGTGAGAGAAACCTCTTACCTTAGTTATTTTCATTTTCTACACTCTTTCATTTTATATTATGTATTCTTATAAAAATAATTTATTATGTACTAGGTACCGGACACTTTTCATTTTTTGTACATATAAATATACATGTTTTATCATCAAAATATCTAGGCTTGTTTATACAATAATATTTTTATCCACATATGTATGTATGTGTGTGTTGAATGCTTGTATGTATAATTATGTGTGTTACTCATCATTTGACCTGGATAAGTAACACATACATGTTGAATCCTTTAGTGTTTTGTGGAATCATTTTATGTACTTGTTTACATAAAATTTGCTTAGAAATATTGTCGGCTTCCGGGGAAGTTTACTGTGAAAGTGCTCGGGCCTCATAGTGTTAAATTTTATCAAATTTGATTCAGTCATCCTACAGGAACCTTTAATCAGGATAAGATTAGCCTATGCGTTAACTCAGGATTAATCATGTCTGTGTACCAAATTTAATCAAATTCGGTTTAATTATTTGGACATGATTTTGGAATTTTTTTTACATTCCTCGGGAACATTCAATCGGGATAAAACTATTCTACGTGTTATTAAAATTCTTGCTACATGTGCTCATAGTAAATAGTGTCTCTATATTATATTTCATCGAATTCGGTTCAGTCATCTCACAGGAACCTTTAGTCGGGATAAGATTATTCTATTTGTTAACTCAGGATAAATAATACTAGTGTACCAAATTTCATCGAATTGAGTTTGGTTTTTTGGAGTGTGTTTGAATAATTGTTTTTGTATCCCTCAAGAACTTGCAACCGGGATAAAATTTAGCCCATTTGTTAATTTAGAGTATAAGGAGTGTGCATATAAAATTTTATCAAAATTGGTCCAACCGTTTCAGTGTGATTGAGAACAAACATCCAAACATCTAAACATCCAAACTTTCACATTTATAATATTATTAAGATATTAATTTTTAGTTAAGTTACATATAAACCCACATAGAACTTAAACTTTTTTTTAACACAATTTAAAAATACTAAAAAATTTAAAAGGATAAAATATTTTTACCAAAATAAGTCATAAAATTTATTACCGTCTCGAAAAGAGTGAATTTTTTAGTCGAATTTTCTCCGAAAAATTTGACTTATACAGTCTATACGATAAGAGCTGCGAGAGGCGAGACCAGGGGCGCTATCCGTTTTCGGACCCGTAGAACACGATTATGTAAAAAAAAAGATGTCTGATATATATATATATATATATATATATATATATATATATATATATATATATATATATATATATATATATATATTTTCCCGCAACCTTTTAATATGTGTAGGGCCCCCCTATGGAAGTTAAGAGATGAAATTTGGTAAGTGGGGCTTATTCCGATGCACAACAATACTATCAAAGTGGGGTCAAATTTTGGGCAAATTTTTTTTCGGACCCGACCTTTAAGGGGGTGGTGGGGGGCGGCAAAGCAATAAAACTTTTCCAAACCGGTTTTAAATAATGTTTCGGTCAATTATCTACAACATATCCAAAATTCAGCTTCCTAGGATGATATGGTGGGAGTAGAGGGGGGAAAAACGATTTTCGCTGGATCTAACAGGCCCCCAGCCCCCCAGAATTAACGTAGAGGGTTGAAATTTGGTGTGTTGATAAAGTTCGTACCTAGGTTGTGCTTTTTGGAGGTTTTAATATTTTACCCCCACCCCCCTCATTTTTAAGCTACAATTTCATGCATTTTCGACGTTTTCGAAGTTTGTACCACTCGCACAGGTCACCCGAATAAACCTAGAGGGCTGAAATTTTGTATTCGGATTGAGTTAGTATCAAGGGGGTGCCTTTTGGGGGTCTCGACTTTTAACCCCTACCCCCACCATTTTTATACCCAAAAGAACATGATTTTTCTTGTTTTTTAACAGTTTCGTTCGGGTCAAAATCTCCCCAAATAAACCTAGAGGGCTGAAATTTGGTGTACAGGTTAAGCTAATAGCCAGACACTGTTTTTTGGAGGTTTCAACTTTTAACCCTTACCCCCACGGTTTTTACGCCAATATTTCCTTAATTTTTTTGCTTGTTTTCTAACATGTCTAGAGACTCCATAAGGAAACCTAGAGGGCTGAAATTTTGTACGTGTATTCAGTTAGTATCCAGCTAGTACCTTGTAGGGAGTCCGCATCACTTTTCCCCCCACTTCTCCCATTTTTACATCGGAATTGAATGCTATTGTTAAATGTGTTTTAAAAGCATTATGTTTATTCTAAATACAAGTAGGCGAATAGTAATTTTAAAAAATTTAAAAAAAAGTGAACTTACTTTTATGACAAATGAAATACATACATATTAAGTAATTTAAAAATGTTATTAAAGTCACTGTTTATTTATAAATTAGGAATTTTGGATTTTTAGTATTTATAAAATAGAAATTTTGGATTTTTTTGGAAAGAAAAAATATCTTTATAAAGGCCTTCCAGTTTACTATTTAAGGTCCTTTTTTAATTTTTAAAACTAAAACATAAAGGCAATTAGCGGATAAACATGGGCAGGAATGTCCTCGTACGAATTGTGTTGGCTTTTTTTCTGCTACCTGTTTTCGGCACAAAATTGAAATTTACTGAGATACAGCCCTTAAATACTTAAAACCTTTTTTTAAAGCCTCGATCAGCCGAACACTCATCACCAGTTTTCAAACCAACAAAATGACAATTCGGTTGTAGACTTTCAATCACATTTCGCTTGTAGACATTCAATACCGAAGATGAAGGGGAAAATTCGACTACCGTGATGGGGCCCCGCTGCTCACGGCGTTTTTTTTTATTACACTTTTAAAATGTGAAGCCACGAGAGACACACAAACCGTTCTCGTTAGAGAGTCTCAAACCTATTTCTTTCCAAATATTTTTTAATTTTATTTTTGAGTTCTATAGAGAGCTTAATGCATCTTTATTGAATATAGTGTATACCTGAAATTTTATATTTAGACAATTACGTCACAAATTAGTTCAACCCTTCAAAATGACGTCATATAGATTTTAAACCAATAACTGAATACAAAATTTTTAATACTCCTTAAAAATACTCCTTCTCGATTTAACATTACGAGTTAGAAAGAGATAATATAATAATATAATCCAACCTAATTAAACAAAAACAACTGAAATATTAATGATAATAATATAAAGAGGCGACTTACGTCGTTACCTATTTGTAACCACACTCCCGAAGAAGACGTAATTATAATGAGTTGTCTGTCAAATGTTAATCTTAATAAGATTTTCAAATTTGTTTAATTTGTACAGTAAGGCTCAACGTAATGGCAAACTAGTAATTAGATTTTACCGTGCAAATGGTTTAAATAGTTATAAATTATAGCTATTTAATGACAAACAAATCAACCAAACTTTTCAATCTTATACCTAAACTTTTTCTATCAATAACAACTCACTCATATTTTATTTTAAAAATGCTTATTTTTTTAGCTTATCGTACTTTTTAACTTGACCTAGTAGTGTACTTTTAAACAGTTTTAGAAATCAGTTTACTTATTGCAATTCAAATGTTTGATGAATTTCTACAAGGAAAATTCAGCTACTACACCATATCTCACCAGGTCACCATAAAAAACGCTTTTACATTCTCCAGCCGCCATATTGAAATCACTGTTGTGTGAGGACAATTTTGCCACGCATATTTGAAAAATAGAGTCCATAACCTTTAATTTGAGATATTGCAGATCTATTTTAAGCAACACCAATTTTTGACAGCAGGGTGTCCCGTTCAGAATGAATGTCCTATATATATATATGTATATATATATATAAATATATATATATATATATACACATATATATATATACATATATATATATATATATATATATATATATATATATATATATATATATATATATATATATATATATATATATATATATATATATTGGACGCAAAAACCGGGGGGAGGGGCAAGGCGTGCCGACTCCCCGAAAATTACGTAAATTTTCCTTCCATTTATTTTATTGATATTAAACTGTTTACTGGTATTTTTTTTTCTGAAAATCGAATTTTCGGAGACGACATTTTACGATAATATTTTACAATGTTATCGGAGAATTGCGTTATCAAAAAGTTGATATCAAAAAGATCGGCATCATTTTCGGATTATGGCAACCTCCAAATAAAATTCTATCATAGTCCCAAGCTCAAGTCTTACCATGACAGTGACAGTAGCAGCTGAATTTTCTTTTCAGTCGGAAATTCATTCAAACAATTGAAGATGGGAAGCAATGAAATAAAAATTTGAAATATATTTAGAAATACACTAGCAGCTCAAGTGAGAAAGTACAATAAGCTAAAAAAATAAATATTTTTAAAATCAATCAAAGGGTCTCGCCGGGTAAGCATTATGTGATTTTGGCCCAGCGGCTTTTTCGGCTATTCTTTTTCACGAATGTTGCTCATGGTGAGTAATGTTCGAAAATATAGGTATTAGACCTGTACGCCCTATATTGTTAGAGATATGGGGGTAACAACCCTTAAATTTAAAATTGTTTTTCCTCAAAACTATTGAAGATAATTAGTTGAAATTAATAAGGAATGTTGACATAAAGTAGCTTTATATTATATAATTTTTTTACATTCCTATGACGTTATTTACTAGATTAAAATAATAATTGAATTTTTGAGGATGCATGTTTTACATCAACTCCTTGAGTGACACCTACCAAAAAAATATATGTTATTTGGCTCTAACATAGTTATCGTGTGTAGAAATTTCAGCAAGGTCAGATTGGTGGAAGGTGTATTAAAAAAATATAAATTTAGGTTAAGTAACAATAAGACACCCCCTCGAAAAAAATCAGGGTTGTGATTTGGGTGAGTGACTATGGTATTTCTTTGCATTTTTCGACTCTGAGTGGGAATCTGGGATCAAGAAAATTCTTATACCTCTAAAATTTTTGTATAGAGCCACAAATATCCCTTAAGTAGGTGTAAAGTTATGAATATCAATATCATTATTACAGAAAGGAATATAAATAGGCATTTTATAATCCTCGTGCCCTTATATTATTGCCAAGGGCTCCACCAAGGTGATTTTAATGGATAGTATCACCATTCTAGAATTTGGATTGACCCATGTCTTTAAACTTTAAATAAACTATTTTGCTATCTTCTAGTAAAAATACTCATTCTAAAAATTCATCATTGAAAAGCATTACTAAAGTTAAAGGCACTATATTGATTGGTGAGCCGGATTAAAAACAACAGGTGGGTCAGGTCTGGCCCAGCGACCGTAGTTTTTTGACGTCTGGTTTAGAAGATTAATGGAAAAATTAATTTATTTTGTTATTAGACCTTGTACTAACGAAAACTGAAAGCGATTCAAAAAAATCATTTCATAAATAAAAGTTAATTGACCTTAATTTTTAAGGTATACAAAGTTTAATTACCATATTTGATAAAGATAATATTGTTAGTAACCCTTCCTTCATCACTGCAAAGCTTTGATATTAAAAGTCCACAAAATCAAATATGATAGTTCATATTACTTATTGTAATAGACCGTGGTTTTGGAAAAGAGACATCAACGCCGATTTATATATGAATTTTACAATACGGGAAAGGTTAAACTTATCATTAAATGGATGCGTATGAAATAATAAGGCCCTTAAAACCCCCAGAAAATTAAATTTATTTCCAAAAACTTTTAAAAAACAATTAATAATTTCCAAGTACATGTCTTTGTTTCTTACAAAATGCAGTGCATTACAAATCTATAAATACATATAATAAAACTGTAAATGGACCCAAGGCCGTGGAGAAAAATTGTGGGCCCGGGAATAAACTACATTCTTTTAAAAAATTCCTCCCAAGAAATAAGTTATGAACAAAAAAAACCTTTTTTCCTTGGCCCCCTATCGACAGTTACGGGTCCCCTCCTCAAGCCCGGGCCCCAGGGCTAGAACCCCAGTTACCTCACCCTCTCGTCGGGCCTGAATGGACCGTGTCTGTATGTACATGGAATATTTTTGGAAAATTATCTGATATTATAGACAGTTATTAATTTAGATACCAAAACAGCGATATTTAAATTTTGACCTGTCCGTCTGTCTGTGCACGCATTATGCAAAAACTACTAGGAGGATTTTGATGAAATTTGATTGATTTTAAAAATATTTATTTTTTTAGCTTATTGTACTTTCTCACTTGGGCTGGTAGTGTATTTCTAAATATATTTCAAATTTTTATTTCATTACTTCCTATCTTTAATTGTTTGAATGAATTTCCGACTGAAAAGAAAATTCAGCTACTACTGTCACTGTCATAATAAGACTTGAGCTTGGGACTATGATAGAATTTTATTTGGAGGTTGCCACAATCCGAAAATGATGCCGATTCGGCAAAATTTATATATATATATATATATATATATATATATATATATATATATATATATATATATATATATAAATATTTATATATATATATATATATATATATATATATATATGTATATATATATATGTATATATATATATATATATATATATATATATATATATATATATATATATATATATATATATATATATATATATATACAGCATATTTACTCATATGACAAAATTTAAACCGAATGGATTCCCATAATTTCCCACAAATTTGAACTTTTTTGTTTATAATATTTGGATCTCCTACTTCCTATATAAGCTAAAAAATTTCATTAATAGTTTTTAAAAAAAAAAATTCTCTAAGAAAAATGTTATGCATGCAATTTGTATCAACATGCCCAACGCCACATTCGTATTCGAACACCTTACAATCTGATATATATTTTTATATGTTTCAAAAATGAATTACTTTATTTTCAAATTTAGAAGTATATTTACGTAGGTAAGTACCTATATTTTAAATAAACATAAAATTTAATAATCCCTAAGGTCAAGTTTTTCATATATTTACTGGAAAATTAACGGAATTTCAATAGAGTCCAAGAAATCGATTATTGATCTATGCTACCAAAATAAATTCTACGGAAAGGGCTTAAATTGTAAGTAGGCGACTATTTAACACTTAATATGTCATTGACCACAAACAGGATAATAAATTAGAAAATAACTCTTGAAATATGGATAAAAAATACTACATCTTGTTCTAAATTGTCATTTTTGAATGAATAAATTAACAAAATTCCACCAAAGAGCCCGAAAATGGCCAGAATAAGGTGAAATGGTTGCACAGCAAAGAATTTTCGCACTGAAAGAATTTCTCGCGTTATATTATATATATATATATATATATCTATATATATATATATATATATATATATATATATATATATATATATATAATATAGGGGCGCAACAACTACAAATCTACCGAGAGGTCCATAACGCAATTCTCCGATAACATTGTAAAATATTATCGTAAAATGTCGTCTCCGAAAATTCGATTTTCAAATAAAAAATACCAGTAAACAATTTAATATGAATAAAATAAATGGAAGGAAAATTTACGTAATTTTCGGGGAGTCGGGACCCCTTGGCCCAGCCCCCCCCCGGTTTTTCCGTGCCAATATATATATATATATATGAAAGAATGTCCTATATATATATATATATATATATATATATATATATATATATATATATATATATATATATATATATAGGACATTCTTTCTGAACGGGACACCCTGCTATATATATATATATATATATATATATATATATATATATATATATATATATAGGACATTCTTTCTGAACGGGACACCCTGCTGTCAAAAATTGGTGTTGCTTAAAATAGATCCGCAATATCTAAAATTAAAGGTTATGGACTCTATTTTTCAAATATGCGTGGCAAAATTGTCCTTACACAACGGTGATTTCAATATGGCGGCTGGAGAATATAAAAGTGTTTTTTATGGTGACCTGATGAGATATTGTGTAGTAGCTGAATTTTCCTTGCAGAAATTCATCAAACATTTGAATTGCAATAAGTAATCTGATTTCTAAAACTGTTTAAAAGTACACTACTAGCTCAAGTTAAAAAGTACGATAAGCTAAAAAAATAGGCATTTTTAAAATAAAATATGAGTGAGTTGTTATTGATAGAAAAAGTTTAGGTATAAGATTGAAAAGTTTGGTTGATTTGTTTGTCATTAAATGGCTGTAATTTATAACTATTTAATCCATTTGTACGGTAAAATCTAATTACTAGTTTACCATTACGTTGAGCCTTACTGTACAAATTAAACAAATTTGAAAATCTTATTAAGAGTAACATTTGACAGACAACTCATTATAATTACGTCTTCTTCGGGAGTGTGGTTACAAATAGGTAACGACGTAAGTCGCCTCTTTATATTATTATCATTAATATTTCAGTTGTTTTTGTTTAATTAGGTTGGATTATATTATTATATTATCTTTTTCTAACTCGTAATGTTAAATCGAGAAGGAGTATTTTTAAGGAGTATTAAAAATTTTGTATTTAGTTATTGGTTTAAAATCTATATGACGTCATTTTGAAGGGTTGAACTAATTTGTGACGTAATTGTCTAAATATAATACTTCGGGTATATATGAGTTTATTGTCAAATATTTAAAAAAAGTAAATTGTTTTAATTTCACTAAATTAATTAAATACATTTAGGAAGCTAAATGTATCCTAACTGAAAATAGTATATACAATATAGGTTTTAATTTGGGGAAAAATTATACCGTATAGGATATTTTTGTGGTTTAAAAAAAAGTACTTATCACAGTCCATACAATACTTATCAAGTGCCGCAACGTGCAAAAACCGTATGTGTACATCACATTTGTCGCTGTGTGCAGGCTGCGGCGCCGCACGTTAAAAAAGCGGATGTGTGCATCGGCACTTAATCTGCATAAAAAATCTATGAAATTGCTAATATAGATATACGATTTACTATGACTTAATTGCGATACACATATCATGTTAATTTTTGATAATGATGACAAAAACTCTAATACAAATATCAAGTTAATTTTATTGATAATGAATATTAATAACCAATAATCAGTATATTGTGATTGCATAAGTGACTGATCTGCGCAAAATTATTTGGTATTTTACGGAACCGTAAAAAAGCTTGAAAAACGCTGTTATAAACAATACACAATTCAGGTATGTCAGAATCAAAAGGTCTTATGTATTTGACTAAAAAATTATTGTATATCATTACCAGGAAATTGTTGCAATAAAATTATCGTATCAAACAGGTATTAGAAAAGATACAGGTATGCGGTGAACTAGATGTTATATATAGTAGTTAATATATATCCGTCTGTCTGTCTGCCGGTCGGTTTGTCAATTTTTAAGTAAAATTATTTCGGATAACTTGGGTTGATAACTTTAGGAATAATATATTTATAATACTTATTTTTATTTAATTTATGTATTATTTGAAACCAAAATATAAGTACTATCTGTATCGAATAAAAATTTTAAAAAATTCTACATTTATGTAGGTAATAAAGTATAATTTCCTATCAAATTATCAGGTGTTAGTGGCGTATTTACAGGTTATTAAGTAGACTACAGCCCAAAGTGGTAAGTTTAAGGGGCGGCAAACATTTCTAAAAGGAAACTGACAAAAGCCTAAATCCGTCTCTGTGAAACAGGTTTAAATTTGGCAAATGAAGTAAACTTAATTAAATATGAACTAATATTGATTTGTTTGTATTGTCGACGCAGCAGGTGACACTGATTATGTCACAATAACTTTAAGATGCATTCAAGAAGCGAAAAAATTCGGAAAAAATCAATTTTTTTTTATCAAAGTTGTAAACCAGAATTTCCCCTTAAGGGGGAATTTTATTCTAGAGGCTCGATTTTAAGGTGATCTTACGGGCGTAATAAAAAAAATAAAAAACACTAAACATTTTTGGTATTCATTTTTTAACAGTTTTTTATTGATATTTGAAAAGTATAAAAATGTATAAACATTTAAAAAAAAATCAAAATTAAAATCGGTACAGGCCGGCAAAGTGGGGACTCAAAAAAGGGTGTCTCCAGGTTGACGTGATTCCAAACCTCCTCGTGATCTGAAACATAAAATTTTAGTTAGTTCTAGTTAAAAACCCCTATGTCGAACCAATTTTGATAATATTAAAAAGAGCTGTACCAAATTTCAAGTAAATCGGTGCATTGAGATATGTCAACCGCATCAAAAAAGTAGTTTTGAGTAATTTATATTAAAAATTTGAATTTAATACTGAAAAGATACACAGTACACAAGGAAAAATAACATTCATACATATGTAAAGAAACTGAATGATGCAATAATTTATATCAGTGGTTCCTGAAGTGGGAGTCGCGATCCCTAGAGGGGTCGCAAAGATTGTTTAGGGAGTCAAAGAAACAATTGATGATAGATCATATATTCATTTTCTACACATTTTCTACCAATTTCTACATATTTTGGGGGTTTGTTATATTCTTTAAGTGCAAAGGGGAGTGGCGAACCAAAAAGTTTGGGCACCACTGATTTATATAATTCTGTGAGGTGATAACAAATGGCTTAGAAACAATCAATAGTCAACATTACCGCAAATTAATGCCCGAATTTCTTTTTTTTTATATTTCATTCTCATTATGCTCTGTGATAAGTATTTTTTTTTTAAACCACAAAAAAATCCTATACTGTATAATTTTTCCCCAAATTAAAACCTATATTGTATATACTATTTTCAATTAGGATACATTTAGCTTCCTAAATGTACCATTTAATTAATTTTGTGAAATTAAAACAATTTACTTTTTTTAAATATTTGAAAATAAAATTATATACACTATATTCAATAAAGATGCATTTAGCTCTCTATAGAACTCAAAAATAAAATTAAAAAAATATTTAGAAAGAAATAGGTTCGAGACTCCCTACCGAGAAGGGTAGTTTTATAACAATGTCTGTGTTACGCACACATATGCATGTTTATTCGGTACCAGAATCTGAACTGGACTCAAAAAATGATCCTTTAATTTTTTCAAAAATTCAATCGAATGAAACAAAAAAACCGCTGGATGGATTAAATTGAAACTCGGTGGGGTTTTTGTGGGTATTTTTAACTGTAAAAGGCACGCTTAACATTAATGGTTTACTCGATATTTTTATACTTTTTTAATTTCAAATGTTATCGAGTGCCTGTGAAACATTATTAGTGTATGGCGGATTTTTATCCGTATTTAAACATACACCAATATTCACATGTTCACTAAATGTCCAGCTTTGGCTGATACTTGAACACTCGATGTACTTTGGCAAATGGCCAATTCATTATGTTAATTAAAATTGACATAGTGTTTGAAAAATTACCAAACTGGACCGGCCGGGACTCGAACCCGGATCTCTTGGTTACCAGCCAAGCGCCTTACCAACTAGGCCACCGATCACTTGTTCGAGTGCCACTCCAATTCAGTAATCAATCAAACACAACCTCTCTCTAATGCGAGACGCAGTTTTATACTTTTTTAATTTCAAATGTTATCGAGTGCCTGTGAAACATTATTAGTGTATGGCGGATTTTTATCCGTATTTAAACATACACCAATATTCACATGTTCACTAAATGTCCAGCTTTGGCTGATACTTGAACACTCGATGTACTTTGGCAAATGGCCAATTCATTATGTTAATTAAAATTGACATAGTGTTTGAAAAATTACCAAACTGGACCGGCCGGGACTCGAACCCGGATCTCTTGGTTACCAGCCAAGCGCCTTACCAACTAGGCCACCGATCACTTGTTCGAGTGCCACTCCAATTCAGTAATCAATCAAACACAACCTCTCTCTAATGCGAGACGCAGTTTTATACTTTTTTAATTTCAAATGTTATCGAGTGCCTGTGAAACATTATTAGTGTATGGCGGATTTTTATCCGTATTTAAACATACACCAATATTCACATGTTCACTAAATGTCCAGCTTTGGCTGATACTTGAACACTCGATGTACTTTGGCAAATGGCCAATTCATTATGTTAATTAAAATTGACATAGTGTTTGAAAAATTACCAAACTGGACCGGCCGGGACTCGAACCCGGATCTCTTGGTTACCAGCCATCCCTTGGTTAAGGCACGCTTAACATTAATGGTTTACTCGATATTTTTAATTCAGCGCTTGATTTTCCAAAGAGACACCAAAAGCTCTTTTTTCCTTAATTTTTCAAATTCATGTAGAGTATGCAAAAAATTTTTTTTCCGAAAAACAATGGCTAATCCTTGTAGAGAATTTATTCGAGTTTTTAAAACCCATTTTCTGTGTGATTATTGATTACTGAAATATCGATGGTCAAAGACGAAATGATCTTTTCCATTCAAAGTCCGATATCTCAAAAGCAAATTAAAGCTGAATGAAGAAGTTATCCGGTCCATATGGTGGTTAAGTCGAAAAAATTTTTTCAAGTCCGTGGACCAAAAAAAGAAACCGAGAAAATTTCGAAAATTTTTTTTTTTTCAGTGTATTTATTAGGATTGAGCGATACACGTTGCTTTGAAAATTTTTTTATTGTAAGATCTCAAAACTAGAAACTTCCAGCTTTAAATTGCTTTGCTTATGACTCCGATACGATAATTTTTCATATATAGCCATTCGAAAAATCGCTAAAAATTTGGAATTTTTTTTTTATCCTTAAATTTTTTCCGCTAGTGTATTTATGTATTTTTATGTCAAAAAGATTGATCGGATACATCGTATCTAGTAGATCATGGTCACATACAAACTGAATGGTGTTTGTTTTTTTTTAGAAAAGCATATTAAGAAAGGGGTCAGTCAACCTTGTTTTTTGAAATTTTTTACGTTTTTCAACTGGTTCAAAATTTCATATTACACGACCTAATATTATTCCAGATAATGGCGAAAATAACTCCGGCCTACAAGAATTCTATTTACAATTAAAGAATTGCTTTTAAACATTTCTTTAATGGTCAAAAAAGTATCGATGTTCATCTGCATTACATGGTTGGCCAAGTGGTTGGAAAACGACATTTCATATAACACGACCTAATGTTATTCCAATTAATAACGAAAATTATTCCCGGCTACAAAAAATCAATTCAGAGTTAATTTGTTTTTAGACATTTCTGTAATGTTTAAAAAAGTGTCCAGCATATTTATCTGAATTACATAGTCGGCCAAGTGGTCGGAAAACGATATTTCATATCGCACGACTTAATATTATTTCAGATAATGGCGATAATGACTCCAGGCTTACAAGAACTGTATTTACAATAAATTAAAGAATTGTTTTTAAACATTTCCGTAATGCTAAAAAAAATGTCAAAGTTTATCTACATTACATGGCTGGCCAAGTGTTCGGAAAACGTTTCATATTACACAAAATAATATTATTCCAAATAATGGCAAAAATGACTCCGGGCTATAAGAATTCTATTTTAATTAAAGAATTGCTTTTAAACATTTTTTAATGGTTCAAAAAGTGTCGGCCAAGTGTTGACCAAGTGGTCGGAAAACGACGTTTCATACTACATAAAATAATATTATTTCAATTAGTGGTGGTAATGATTCCGGCCTACAAAAAATCTATTCAGAGTTAAAAAATTGCTTTCAAACATTTCTCTAAGATAGAGAGTACACAAAAAATATAAAACAATAAATAAAACAAAAATAAATAATGTGAAAAACTAAAACAAATCTCAAATATTGATTCAAATATTCAAAATAGACACTTTGGCCGGGCCCCGGTCATTTGTCTTATTTGTCTATGCGATGATCCGGCCCTGCGTACACTATTTGACTAAGTATCGATCAACATCTTGAATTGAAAATCGATAATAATTATTCGATTATATCCGTAATCATGAGTTTGGCGAAAATTTTATAAAGATTGTTTTTGTTACCAGTCTTCGTAATAATATTAATCCATTTTGTAATTTGCCATTTTATTTACTGTACACCAGCGCCTTTACTTTTTGTTGTTCTATGTTTCTTATTTCTTACTTGGTTTTCAATTTCCTTATGGTCTCCAAACCGTATACCGGGTGATTTATTTAACCTAAAATTTTAGATATCTCTAAAAATAAGCAGTGCAGAAAAAATTTGTCTGAAAAAAATTAATATTTCTAAAGAGAGCATCATTCTGTCCTAAAATTAGTCCTCCCACCTCCTCCTATGAGCGGGACGGGGGACAAATCTTAAATGGCAATCCTCATTTTTTTATTACTGATTCGGATTCTAGGAGACGAAATACGTAACTTTTGTTCGAAACATTTTTTTCGATTCTCAACAGATGGATGTAATTATAAAAATAAATTTTATCCTGAGCGCCGAACAAAAGTATGGAAACGATAAAATATCTTAGGAAATACACATCTGATCAAAAATTAAAAAAATACATGTTTAATATTTGTAAAAAGTCTATTCAGAATCAGCATAAAACTTATTTTTAGTTACAGTGCTATCTGTTAAGAATTGAAAAAAAATATTTTAGACAAAAATTATGTATTTCGTCTCGTAGAATCCAAATCTGGATTAAAAAATGGGGGTTTCTATTTAAGATTTTAAAGTTGCCCCCTGCCCTTCCCTCAGGGGCAGGGGGAAGGACTGATTTTAGGACAAAAAGATGCTCTTTTCAGAAATATTAATTTTTTTATCAGACAAATTTTTTCTACAATGTTTATTTTTCGAGATATACAAAATTCCAGGTTAAATGAATGCACAACAAAACGTACCAGCGCAGCGACAAAACCTACCATGCAGCAAAACATACCACAGAACAAATCGACTACCCGCGAAGGGTCTGCTAATTACTTCAACATAATTATGTTGGATGTGACAAAACGAATGCCGGAATTTTGCGAACACGGAAATTTGCGAACAGCGGAATTTTGCGAACAGTTATGATTTTTATTACCGGAGACTGACCAGGTAAGATTACCTACATATTTGAATAGCGGAAATTTGCGAACACTTTTAGTTTTTTACACTTCCTCTTAGAATATAGCAAAATAAGGTGAACGCGCCTTTTCTTCGTATTTAAAAATGTATTTGGACCCCGAGCTGGTCTAGTGGTTAGCAACTCCGCTCTTGACCGATAAGATCGTGAGTTCGGAACCGGCCGGGGGAGATACATCATCATCAAACTACCATACCGCACCAATCATCTATAGCACATCAACAACAAAAGCAATAGTACAACATATACCAAACGATGCATATCACCTTAGTTGTGGCGCATCTAAACAATATAAAAAAAAAAAAATGTATTTAATAATTTTATTGTAAAAAAAGAATAATATTTTGCGCATGATTAGTAAGATATTAAAGATTAAAGTAATGTGGAAAAGCTAAATTTTCCTGTTCATTCACTAATTTCGTGACTTGCTGTAAGCATTTATGACGGTGCGCTATTTTCCTATCACCAAACTGATTTCCTGACTGAAACACTTTATCCAGACTTTGTATAAATAAAAACGGAATGTGTCGGGTTTTCCAAGCTGATATAATTAAATTCATTCTGTAAATGGGCGTTTACCCTATTTTAACAAATTTTAAAAGGAAAAAAAGAGTGTTCGCAAATTTCCGCAGCTCAAATATCCCTGTAATCTTGTCAGGTCTGTCTCAGGTAGTAAAAACCCTTACTGTTCGCAAATTTCCGTGAATATCATGTGTTCGCAAAATTCCAGACACCGACAAAACGTACCACTTGATATTGTGCAACGGTTCTCCTAGTAAAGAAAGTTTATTTTTTCAGTATATTTTAAGCACATATTTATTGATGATTCCCATTATACTTTATCGAGGCTTTGGACTGGAAAAGTATAATATATATATATATATATATATATATATATATATATATATATATATATATATATATATATATATATATATATATATATATATATATATATATATATATATATATATATATATATATTGTATTTTAGCGTATTTAAAATCAGCCTGTGGTTAAGCTCTCGTCATAACTTTTTCTAAATTTAATTTTTTCCCGTAATTAAATGGAAATTCATTAAATTTAAGTAATCATGTCTTCATTGTATTTAAGTAAGGTAACGTTCTATGGTGTTATATACCATTTACGCAGATCCTTTCAATTATTATCTAACCTCCTCATTCCAAATACACTTTTAATATATATTTTATTTTTTTAAATTGATTTCGACTATGGTAGACATTTAAAAGTTAATATTGACAACCAAACTCATGAAACATTCTAAACCATGGAAGAAGAAAAGGTATTATGGGCGCCAGCTAAAAAGAACTTTTTTATCTACATCTGCATTTATCTTTGTCTATCATATTAATAAATATACGTTTATTCACTCGTTCCTTTAAAAACATAATTACTTTGCTTGGTTGGTAACTATGTAAATAATACAATTTGTGTTCCCCTCACTTCAGTTTCTGGAGGTCTTTTGAGCTCCCGTTCATAACATATAATATTGTAAAGGAAGGAACATTTTCCAAAATACTGATCAACATAATATCAACAGCCCCACTAATTGGACATATCTTTTTGACAACGATAGATACAAACATAAATAAATTAATATAGATAAACATAGATAAATTAAATTATCATTTTATTAATAAGTAAAGAAGTACAAACAAAATAGGTAATCTTGAAGTTAAATTTTTATATGATCATTAATTTTACATAAACGACGCTACTGAAATTAAGTGTCAATTTAACCTATATTTTAATTTTTAGATATTTGAATTTTTTTACAATATTTTTAAAATTGTCGTTATTATCACATGTTTTAAATAAAAAAACGAATTCCTTACTGACGTAGAGTAATTCCCTTTTTGGTATTTGCTTTACTTTGTGTAATGCACAAATTGGTATTTTTTCACTTATTGTAAACCTATTTTTAAATAAAAAAATTTAGAAAAATAAACACATTTTCGCTAAATATGGTTGTATTTATTGATAAATACGATATTTACTTACGCAAATATCATATTTGTATACCGCAAAGTTCATTTGTCAAATAATAATTTACATTTTTTCCACCAACACAAATTAGGTCACGCCTTTATGTGCCTATTTACTCTTGTTTTTTTATTGTTTGTGGAACATTCAAAGAAATCTACGTATTCATTCTAGATATTATATTATATCTTATCTCTCTCTTACGAAATAGGTTCCATCCATATTCTTCTATATCAATGTTTTAAACAAATATCTTATTTCCGTCTCTAGACATTCATAATAACATATTAATCCTCATTATTGTATTAAAAACTTGTGTATTATTTCAAGTCGATTACAGTCGATGTTTGGAACGAGGAGGTTAACGTCAAATACATTACCAATATATAATGACTTACCAAGTTAAAATAAAAATATTATAGGTACACATAAAAATTAAAACATTTATTCTATACTATTTAATTAATTATCTGTATAAAAAGATTTTTACAATAGTTAAATAACCTAACTTGTCTACAAATTTAATCAATATATTTGAAATTAAAGAAGTTGTTATACTAAAGCTAATATTTTAAATTAAATATTATCATACAGTACCGGAAGCTTTTTTCCTGTATAGGAAATTGTATGTGTGCAAATAACTAGTATAGCTCTATGCTTAATCATTAGCATTACATGTTGTATGTAATATTATATTAAACATTTTATATACCTATAGAGTGTGTCTGGTTTGACAAGGTACATTACATTTATATGTTAAATATCCAATTAATTTACATTTTTTATGAAAGTTATGAAGTAAATATAACCATGTCACATCTACGCGACGAACTTCGTATATATTATCGTGCTAAAATTATCATAATCAAATGTCGCGTTAATTTTAATAGCTCTTATGGTTTTCGAGCTATGATGCAAACTTATAATTTTTTAAATGGAAACGTATGTTTAAAAGTTTTTCAAAAATTTGTTTATGATTCAAAACTACCAGTAACACTTAAATTTTCATTGTATTATCTCATATTTTTGAGTAATTACGTTTTAAAAATCACACTTTTAAATTTCGTACTCAAGTGCTTGCAAACGATTAGGATTTTACGTAATTTAAAAAGATACTAACTAAATATGGCAGCCATTTTAATCAATGTAGTAACGAAAAATTAAACGATTAGTACGTTTTCCATCGGAAATTAAAATTATTAAATAGATTAAATTATCATATAGAAATGATAACTAAATACAATAAGGGAATAGAATATCAGTTTTAATTCATAGAAAAATAAAGAAATAAATACTCCGAAAAGTCACTGTTTGACAGATACATAGGCATCTAAACATATTTTTATAGTAAGTATTTTCAAAATAAATGAAAAGTTTTTTGTGAAAAAACTTCTTTTTAATTTGGTTTTTAATAAAAAGAAAATACTATCGAATTTCAAATAATTTTACACTATTTGAGTACATTTATTAATAATATTTTCGTTTATAGTTAACCTCACTTTGTTATTTTTAAGAAACGCCAATGTCACTTTGTTGTATACATGAATTTTATTGCCAACTATTGTTCTCTAAATAAATAAAAAAATAAATATATTTTTCAGTAAATTAATGAGTAACTTCAAATTTTTTTGTAACTTTGAATTAATTTACTTTAAATACTAATCTTTTAAAGTAATCTGATTTTATTATGCAAAAATGTTAAAAACTTGAAATATAAACATCTATATTCATCCGACATCTATATTGTAAAATCTGAATTACTACCATTTGTGCTATAGATACAATAGTGGGAAAGGTTCTTTTCTTGGATGTAATAGAAATGTAACCGACCAAAACCCTATCGATTGAACTAGCCTCAAATACATATGCGTATTTTTACCGCCTAACTGATAAAGAAAAATTCAAAAAATAAACTTGGGTAAAAAATTTTTTTTCTTCATTTATGTTATTAATTGATGTATTAGATCAGTTTTATCGAAAAATTAACATATAGTCTCATTTAAAAATCTATAAATTTGTATCGTAGCTCGAAAACCTAAGAGCTATAAAGCTCCTGACGATAGCAATCGGTTGCCCCCGTCGACGTCTACAACTCTTATTTAAACAATTTTTCGATTAAATCAACGGTTTGACTGTCGACTCTCGAAAAACTCACACAGTATATATTTGTATATATATATATATATATATATATATATATATATATATATATATATATATATATATATATATATATATATATATATATATATATATATATGTATATATATGTGTCTGCGCGATAACTCTCGAACGAAGCATCCAATCTTTACGAAATTTGGTGAGAAGGTCAAACGTTGCAATGGCTTGGATAGATTCGTCAGCCAGATACGTCCGATTTTTAGAAGCCAAAGATGAAGCCAAGTCCGATGTTTAGTGCTTTTTTGCAAAATTTCGCCAAAATTCAAATTTTTTTTAAAATTTTTTTTTACACCATCGAAAAGAGCGTAAAAAATTGCATCAGACAAAAAAAACATAAGTGATCTAGCTTTTGAGAAAAATTATGAAATTTGCTAAATTTTTTTACAATAAATGCTTCATTGTTTTTATCATTACAATAACAATATTTATGTCTGTTTCATTTTTCAAAATAAAAATTAACTAACTTTTCAAGAACGCGTCATCACCGATTTTGATAATTTGTTTACTGTTAGAGATAAACTATTTTAAATGGATATGTTGTATTAAGTCTGCCAGGGTTTGGGGGTCTTAAAGTGCCAAAAATAAAACTATCCAACCGATTTTGAAAATTTTTTCACCTTTAAAAATTTAATTTAATTTAAATACATATATGCTATACTATATGAGATCCGCCAGGGTCCTGGAGACCCAAAAAACGCCAAAAATTATCTACTCAACTGATTTTAAAAATTTTTTCACTGTTACAGAGCTAAACTGTTTCAAATGGATGCAAATTGTTATATGAGATCCGCCAGTGTCCAGTCTTTGGAAATTCACATGTTACGTAGATGTTGCGACACAGGTATTTTTTTTTTTTAAATTTACTACGCCTACTTGTATTAGTATGAAAATAAATCATTTTAAACACATATAACAATGTCGTTGAACTCCGATGTAAAAATGGGAAAAGTGGGGGGGGGGGGGGGTTAAAGTAAGTGGAATCCCTAAAGGTACTAACTGGACACTAACTCAATATATTATGTACAAAATTTCAGCACTCTAGGTTTACTCAGAGAGTCTCTAGGCGTGTTAGAAAAAAAAGTAAAAAAAATCATGGAAATATTGGCGTAAAAATCGTGGGGGTAAAAATTAACGGTTGAAATCTCCAAAAAGCAGTGCCTGGACGTTAGTTTAACCTATACAAAAAATTTCAGCCCCCTACGTTTATTTGGTGAGATTTTGGCCTTGACAAAACTGCTAAAAAACAAGAAAAATCATCTTTTTTTGGTACAAAAATGGTGGCGGTAAGGGTTAGAAGTTAAGACCCCTAAAAGGCACATCTTTGATGCTAACTCAATCCAAATACAAAATTTCAGCCCTCTAGATTTATTTTGGTAACCTGTACGGGTGACACAAACTTCGAAAACGTCGAAAAAGCATGTAATTGTAGCTTAAAAATGGTGGACGGTGGGGGGTAAAATATCAAAAACCCAAAAATCAAATCCTAGTTAAGAACTCTGTCAACATATCAAATTTCAACCCTCTACGTTAATTCTGGGGGGGGGGGGGTTGTTGGCGTGTTAGATCAAGCCAAAACAACATTATTTCCAACTATTTTGAACAAGTTTTATTGTTGTGTCATCCCCCACCACCCCCTTAAAGGTTGCGTCGAATCCAAAATTTGTCCAAAATTGGACCCTTCTTTTATAGTACTGTCAGACCCACTTACCAAATTTCAGCTCATTTCGTCCATAACGGGCCCTACACATGTTAAAAGGAGCCGGGAATATTATATATATATATATATATATATATATATATATATATATATATATAATATATATATATATATATATATATATATATAAATTTTTTTTGATCCTTTAATTATTTCCGCTAGTGTATATATATATATATATATATATATATATATATATATATATATATATATATATATATATATATATATATATTAGCAGAAATAATTAAAGGATCAAAAAAAAAAATTCCAAATTTTTAGCGATTTTTCGAATGGCTGTATCTTCGTGAAAAGTGGTTGTGTCGGAGTCGTACGCAAAGAAATTTAAAGCTGGAAATTTCTAGTTTCGAGATCTTGCGATAAAAAAATTTTCAAAGCAAGGTGTGTGGCGCAATCCTAATAAATACACTGAAAAAAAAATTTTCTAAATTTTTTCTGTTTTTTTTTTTTGTCCACGGACTTGGAAAAAATTTTTTCGACTTAACTACCATATGGACCGGATAACTTGTTCATTCAGCTTTAATTTGCTTTTTTATAGACTTTTATACGATCACTTCTCGCTGAGATATCGGATTTTGAATGGAAAAGGATCATTTCGTCTTTGACCATCGATATCTCAGCAACCAATAATCACACAGAAAATTGAATGAGTGTTTTAAAAACTCGAATAAATTCTCTACAAGGATTAGCCATTGTTTTTTAAGAAAATTTTTTTTTTTGCATACTTTACATGAATTTGAAAAATCAAAAAAAATAGAGCTTTTGGTGTCTCTTTGGAAAATCAAGCGCTGAATTAAAAACTTCGAGAAAACCACTAATGTTAAGTGTGCCTTTTACAGTTCAATATACCCACAAAAACCCCACCGAGTTTCAGTTTAATCCATCCGGCCGTTTTTGTGTTTCATTCGATTGAATTTTTGAAAAAATTAAAGGATCATTTTTTTGATCTTAAACTTTCATAATCTTCAACAAAATGGAAAAAAAAATTTTCTCAGCTTTTTTCACATTTTTATCAATAACAGTACCTATTTAAATTTATAAAAAAAATAAAATTTCTTATAAAATTTTTCCATGTGAGGAATTTTCTGTGTGAGCATTTATACGTGAGCGGAATTTTCTGTGTGAGGATATTTCATGCATTTATCACTGTGAGGAGTTTTCGTGTGAACAAATTTCATATGCGCATTTTTCTGGTTAATTTTGATGGTATGTACACAAATATTCAAATTTATTGGTATGCAATTAGAACCTATAGATTATTACTGATTATAGATTAAGTATATTTTGCAACAATTTTAATAGCTGCAAAATGTCTTTATTGTTGGATTTACACAGTTAAATAATTTTTATCTCACATTTATTTAAAATTAGTTGTACATATCGCACATTGAGAATAAAACTGTTGCAACTGCAAATTTTTCGTTTTTGAGATTTTTATATCATTGGATTCAGCTACATTTAATCTTAGTACTACACTTAATCTGTAATACAGTTATGGAATGTGTTACCTTGGGAATTTTCCCGGGAAAATACTTAATAATTACCCAAATGGGAATATTCCCGGGAAAATTCTCACTGGGAATTTTCCCGTTGCCCATCTCTATCTGTAATATAATTATGGAATTTGTTACCTTAAACAATTGCCATTATAAAGTTATATAAAACGAAATTTTCAAAATTTCTGAAAAGTATTAGTTGCAGATACAACTTTGCGTCACCAACAAAAAGTAATATTTTGTGAAATAATTAAGAAAAAATGTATTATTTGCAGATATAACATTATAATCCTAAACAGAATGCAACTTTTTGTAAAATAACTAAAAAATTTTTGGTTACAACTGCAATGAAAATTTAAACTATGAATTTTCTCGACAAAATTTATATCACAACATTTAAAACTAACTGTTAGAATGAACCTAGCAAAGTTTTAAAGTTCTAAGATGATTTGGAAAAAAGTTATTCGGTTTTAAATTTCTTCAAAATCTTATTTCTTTAATATCTTAAAATTAGTGATTTTGCAGTTGTAACAGTTTTATTCTCAAGGGGCGATATGTATTTATATGAATACAAATCTAATATTTCAAACTTTTATTCAATGTGAAATTTTGTTCAAGTTTTTTGAAATTCAAATTGCCAAAGAAGATTTATTTATTTCCATTTATATTGTTTTTTAACGGTACAATAGAATAATAATGAAAGTATTTAAACCCATACGGTATAAATTTCAAAAAGAAGTCAAGGGCAAACAAGGTGATAAATATTAAAAGAAAATTATAACAAAAATTATTTGTTCACCGGAATAAACTTACAAGAACCGAAAACTTTCGATATTGAAACGACATTGACTTTATTTTTACCAATTTTAAATTAGAATAGTCTTCTTTCAAATACGTGAATTTTTTCTCTTTTTCTTTTTTAATTCAACAGCAAAATTTTCTTATGTATTATTTACTTACAAATGGTGAAAGTATCGATTTAAGAGGACAAAATCGATAATTACAATATCCGTTATTATCTGTGAAAAATATAAAAGTATGGTGTTTGATCAGTTACACTCTTTTCCTACTGCACGGTTTTCGTCGTACAATAGAAAACCGTATGGGAGCATTCTTTTAGTGAAGTGAAGAAGAGCATAACGCTCTTTTCACATTGTACGATTTTTGCTGTACGGGAAAAAACCGTACGACTTTTTGCCGTAATATCATTGCTTTCACATTGTACGGTTTTTTACGGTTTTTTAGGGTTTTTACGGTTATAAACTGAATATCTTCATTTGATTTGCAACATTACACAAGTAATAAGTGTGATTAAAGTTAATTCTATAAATCAGAGGAAATAGAAAGTAGGATTATTTATTATCACATTCCCTGAAGACCTGAAAAATGACGAAAATAAGTTTTTCAACTATTTTCGGATGTTTACAGACTCATTTGATTAATTTCTTGGCGAACTTAACATCAAAACACACAATTTCGAAATTACATACAGTCAGCCACACTCGTATTCGTACAGCAGCATATTTTCTCATATGACAAAATTTAAACCAAGTGAATTTTCATAATTTCCCACAAATTTGAAATTTTTTGTTTATAATATTAATATTTGGATCTTCTACTTCCTATATAAGCTAAAAAAATTTCATTAATAGTTTTTAAAAAAAAATTCTCTAAGAAAAATGTTATGCATGCAATTTGTATCAACATATCCAATGCCACATTCGTATTCGTACACCATAAAATTTGATAAATATTTTTATGTTTCAAAAATTAATTACTTGATTTTCAAATTTAGAAGTATATTTAGGTAGGTATGTACCTTTATTTTAAATAAACATAAAATTTAATAATCCTTAAGGTCAAATTTTTGATTAATTTGCCGAAAAAATAGAAAAATTTTAATGGAGTTCAAGCAATTGTTATTGATGTATGCTAATAAAAAAATTCCTACAGAAAGTCCTTAAACCTCTTAAATAATAAGTGAACAACTATTTCACATTTAATTTATCATAAAGGGTAACCAACAGGATAATAAATTAGAAAATAACTCTTGAAATATGGATAAAAAATATTACATCTTGCATTAAATTGTCATTTTTTAATGACAAAATTAACAAAAATCCATAAAAGAATAATAGAATGGTCAGGATTAAGTGAAAGGGTTACTTAGCAAAGTATTTTTGTCCTGGAAGAATTTCTCGCGTTATTGAAAGACGTGATATATACCGTGGGAATGTACATACGTGGTAAGTAACATAAATAAATAATAAAACTTATATTGCTCTAAAATGTAGGAAAATAAGGATTTATGGACATGGTCAATGATGAAAATCTTAATTTTACGTTTATCTGGGAATATTTTGTTACATCGAGATTCAGAATCCTTATTTATGTAGTTTCTGGTACAATCTATTTATCTTTGTTTATATATGTTATTTACATGCATTCTTTCCCACGGTATATATCACGTGTTTTAATAACGCGAGAAATTCTTTCGGTGCGAAATTTCTTTGCTATGTAATCCTTTCACCTTATCCTGACCATTTTAGGGCTCTTTGGTGGATTTTTGTTAATTTATTCATTCAAAAATGACAATTTAGAACAAGAAGTAGTATTTTTTATCCATATTTCAAGAGTTATTTTCTAATTTATGATCCTGTTTGTGGTCCTTTATGACATATTAAGTGTTAAATACTCGCCTACTTACAATTTAAGTCCTTTCTGAAAAATTTATTTTGGTAGCATAGATCTATAATCGATTTCTTGGACTCTATTGAAATTCCTTTAATTTTTCAGTAAATATATGGAAAAATTGACCTTGAGGATTATTATATTTTTTATTTATTTAAAATAAAGGTACATACCTACGTAAATATACTTCTAAATTTGAAAATAAAGTAATTAATTTTTGAAACATGTAAAAATATTTATCAAATTTTAAGGTGTATGAATACGAATGTGGCGTTGGACATGTTGATACAAATTGCATGCATAACATTTTTCTTATAAATTTATTTTTTAAAAACTATTAATGAAATTTTTTTAACTTATATAGGAAGTAGAAGATCCAGATATTAATATTATAAACAAAAAAGTTCAAATTTGTGGGAAATTATGGGAATCCATTTGGTTAAAATTTAGTTATATGAGTAAATATGCTGCTGTACGAATACGAGTGTGGCTGACTGTACATTATATTAAAATACTGGTTATCGCATTCAACAATTAGTTTCATCCATTTCACAAATAAAATTAATACTTAACATGAAATTCAACAAAATATTGTTAATGCCGTATGTTAAAAAGCCGTCTAATGTGAAAGAATCCGTTTAATTACATACACTATTGAATTAAAAACGCCGTACGGCAACCGTCAAGTCCAGTGGCAAGAGACGGCTGCTACACGGCACGGCAACGCCATTTTGCCGTGACCGTGTAATGTGAAAGGTCCAATGCTCTTCTTCACTCCACTAAAAAAATGCGACCGTACGGTTTTTTGCCGTACGGTAAAAACCGTATAATGTGAAAGGAGCGTAAGGCGTTTCACATTACGCGATTATGGCAAAATGGAGCTGCCGCGCCGTGCAGCAGCCGTCTCTTGCCACTGGACTTTACATCGGAATTCAATGGTATTGTTAAATGTGTTTTAAATGCATTATTTCTATTCTAATACAAGTAGGCGAATAGTAATTTTAAAAAATTAAAAAAAAAATGGACTTACTTTTATAACAAATGCAATACACAAATATTAAGTAATTTAAAAATGTAATTAAAGTCACTGTTTATTTATAAAGTAGGATTTTGGATTTTTATTATTTATAAAACAGAAATTTTGGATTTTTTTGAAAAGAAAAATATCTTCATAAAGGCCTTTCAATTCACTATTTATGGTCCTTTTTATGTCACCGAAGGATGATATATTAATCTCGTTGTGTGATTATAGTTGGGGAAAAATTAATAATAATAATAATAATAATAATAATAATATATAATATAATAATTATAGAGTTCTACATGCATATATGGAATAAACGCAAGAGGGCTCTACTCTCACTGTATTATAGAGTTGTACATGCATATACTGAATAAACGCAAGAGGGCTGTATTCTCACTGTACTTAAAAAACGAGCCAAAAGATCCTAAATTAACACTTTCACTGAGGTGACATTACCTAGTGCGTGTCAAAAACACGCACTTGTTTAATATTTAAAAATAAAACACAAAGGCAATTGGCGGATAAGCATGGGTAGGAATGCCCTCATACGAATTGTGTTGGCTTTTTTCCTGCTAACTGCTATCGGCATAAAATTGAAATTTACTGAGATTCAGCCCTTAAAAACCAAAAACATTTTTTTAAAGCCCCGATCAGCCGGACATTCATCATCAGTTTTGAAACCATCAATTACATTTCGCTTGTAGACATTCAATACCGAAGATGAAAGGAAAAATTCGACTTCCGTGATGGGGCCCCTCTGCTCACGGAGTTTTTTTTAAACTGTCGCCTGTTTGTTTCAGTAGATAGGATTGACTTTGAGCTGATTGACCTTATTCGGTCCGCGCACTTTCACAGTAAACTTCCCCACGTTTTAAAGAATTGAAAAAAATTATATAAATAAATTTACGAAATGATTCAACATGTGTAAAAAATACACATTTTTAATAAAAATAATAACAGACAAGTACAATGACAATGATAAATAAATTAAAGTAAAAAAAATGTTTTTTAAGAAAAAGCTTTTAATTAAAAATGGGCTAAAAAAATAAAATAACTTTTGAGTGAAGTTTGAAGCAATATGCAACATAATTTATGAAAGCTTGAGGCGTTATCATTAATTAGGTATTTCTGTTTTGGATATAACTGTAGCTATTTTACTTTTCAGTAGTTACCAAACTTAATTAAACGCCTCAAGCTTTTATAAATTATGTTGCATATTGCTTCAAACTTCACTCAAAAGTTATTTTATTTCTTTGGCCCATTTTTAAATAAAAGCTTTTTCTTAAAAAACATTTTTTTTACTTTAATTTATTTTCTACTTTTTAGTCTGATTACAATTAATTTTAAAAAAAAAATTAAAGAAGTAATTTTTCTACCTATATTTTAATCGGTTAATTTACCCTAATCAGACATAACTATGGAAACAAAATATTGCAATGTAATATCAATGGACAATATCTGACAATTCGAAATGTCAAAAAGTTGCACAGGACTAAAAATCAACAATTTTGGTTTGGGGCGATTTCGGACAAAACTAATTATACAGTATTGCATTGTCATCAAGGTGAGACACGTATGCAAAATTTAAAACCTCTAGCTCAATTAGAACCTGTCTAAATTTTGATTCCAAGATTTGATCATAGCATACTAACATAGCAAGTTAAATAAAAGCTTTTAAAAAATATAAAAAATACAAAGTATTAAATACGTTTGTTACAATTACATGTGCGCATTTCAATACAATAATAAAAAAAAATAATCTATATACAGTTGATCCTTTTTTTGTGAAAAAAAAGGATCAATAAAAAAAATCGCACAAAAATATATATTCAAAAATATCATAAATAGCTATAAAAAGTATAGTTCAATCCAGTTTGTACAAAAAACTTTTTTTATGCGGTTGGTCGGGACTGCATCATAAAAAAGTTTTATTGAAAAAACATCACTCAAAACTTTCAAAACTTAGAAATTTCCTTAAAAGTTGCTTCTATAAACAAGATAAAGCATTAATTTACACGCAGAAACATTTTATTTCAATTTTATAATATTATGAAAATTTTGACAAATACATCTGTAACAAAATTAAATGATGCAATAACTTATGCAATGTATTGATTAAATGCTTAAAAGCCGTTAAAAGTATTTTTATCAAGGAAAGTTATTATAGTAATTGCTTAAGTTTTTTACTGTCTCGTGATTTTGATTCACATTATGCATTTTAATGGCCATTTTTTTACAAACCGCATAAAAAAATCGCACAAAAAAGACCGCATAAAAAAGAGTTCAGCTGTAGTATACCATTATAATAATGAGAGAAAATTTGTTTGTACGTCTGAAGTAAAATCAAAAAATATTGAATCAATTTTGAAATTTTTTCACTGTTAGAAAGCTGAACTATTCCGAATTGCCATAGGCTATGTTATATTAGGTCCCCTGAACCCTAGGGACCTAAAAAACGCCTAAATTGAACTACTTAATTAATTATGAAAGTTTTTCACTGTTACAATGTTAAACTGTTCCATATTGACATTGGCTATGTTGCATGACGTTCGCAAAGTCTGGGGGACCCCAAAAGCTCCAAAATTAATTGCCTAACTGATTTTGAAAATTTTTTTTACTGTTGGGAAGCTAAATAATTCCAAGTTAACATAGGCTAAATTATATTAAGTTGCTGACGATTCTGGAGAAACTTTTTCTCGAGTATTATTGAATTACGAGAGAAGTTAACGTGAGGTCAAAATTGTCCGTCAGAATATGATAGACCCTAAAAGGACTTAAAATAAACAACTAGATGGAGTTTGAGTAGCAAGATCATAGTGATTAAGAACCACGGGCAGTAAGATCATCGCGATTGTGAACGACTAGGTAATAAAATCGCAGCTATTATGGGCCACTGGGTAGCAGGGCCCGCTCTAGGGCCGGACAATCAGTGTATTTGCCCGGGGCGGCAAATATAAAGGGTGGTATTTTTGAAAAATAAGATAAAAGCGACAATGGCCCCTTGCTGGGGCGGCATTTTTTTGACCGGATCAATGTAAACGCTGGAAATAAGTTCACTGTGATTATGGACAGTTGGATAGTAAAGTCATAGTAATTAAGGATCATTAAGATCACAAAATAAATATTGATCTTTTGTAACGTTTGAGCGGAATGGTCTTTTTCGTTGCATTTTGTTTTTGGATTTTATTCACGAATACTTATTATATGTTAATCCCTTACCAGTTAGTGACCCCAACCCCTCCCTTTCGGAATAGGCGGGAATATCACAAATAATTTACTTCTCGCAACATCTCTATTTCGCACAGAATTTCGAAATATCTGATTTCTTACTGTTTGCGGTAAGATCGCCCACATGTGATCACTGATCGCGATCGGCTTCTACAGTTGTTTTGGATATTCACAGATGCAGCGAACGCACACCGTAAAGTCTTAATAACGGAAAGTTCATTTCAAATAACTTGACCACTCTTCTTATGTAAAGTCAATGGCAATAGTGGTCAGTTTTAAGTGAACTCTAATAACCCCCTTACATGCAAGCCATGTCCAGCACCCCCGTTTAGTAAACATATAAATAATTGATTATTTTTCATTTAAATATTTTTTCTGATAATTTTTCACTCAACTGCTTAAATTCTAAATTGAAAGAAGTTAAAATGAACTATTTTTAAAGGTAACTAATGAAATATAATACGTATAATAGACTGAGGTTGTAAGTTGCATATTACACACAAGCCAAAAAGTTACGCAAGAACCCGGCAGCGGAGAGTGCGTAATTGCGCAAGTGTGTAATATGTCTTACAACCGAGTTACGTAGTATACTTCATCTACCATGACTAACATGAAATTCACAATAAACGATAAAAATTTGATACAAATACAATATATGAAATTTATATAGAATTTGGAAATTAAAAACAAATGTAAACATTCAGTTGCTAGGTAAAATTTTTGTACAAATTTTAATATAATATACAATATAAGAGTTAATAAAAGTGTAGCAGGCTGTGGTATTTTACGCATACATGCGTGTAAAGAGCCATTTTTGTAAAGCATAGCTTACCTAGATAGTATTTTGTACAATAAATAAGCAATTTCATGGTAGTTGTAGATAAAATCATTTATGATATCTCCATCGTTTGATTATTGATGAAAACATCTCGAGTTATTTTGTAAGACCATTCAAATAAAATATAACAGATTGACTTTTTGATCTGAATATATATTTTTTTTTAAAATCATTCGAATGGAAAACAATCGAATATTTTTTAGTCGAATTTTTCAACTAAAAAAATTAGACTTATACAGCCTATAAGATGAGAACGGGACGAGGCGAGAATAGGTGCACTATCCGCTTCCGGACTCGTAGAACACGATTCTGAAGAAAAAAATATATATCTTATATATATATATATATATATATATATATATATATATATATATATATATATATGTATATATATATATATATATATATATATATATATATATATATAAGATATATAAAGGTAGCGGGAATATATATATTATATATATATATATATATATATATATATATATATATATATATATATATATATATATATATATATATATATATTCCCGCTACCTTTTGTCATGCGTAGGGCACCCCTATGAAGGGGAGGAGCTAAAATTTGGTAAATGTTGCTCACTCCGATGCACGACTTTTTGGATCCGACCCAACCTTTAAGGGGATGGTGGGGGGCAACAAAACAATAAAACTTTTCCAAACCGGTTGGAAATGATGTTTCGGCCAATTATCTACAACATATCCAAAATTCAGATTCCTAGGGTGATTTTGAAGGAAGTAAAGGGGGAAAAAAGTCCAACTTCAGAACCACATATTGTAACATTATTACCCACTGTCAGTGTGTTAATAGCATTTAAACTAGTATGTAATTTAAGAGGGTGACTCACCCCCTCTCCAATGTTGCTCAAACGGAATTTTGAATTCGGGAATTTCGTTTCTACGTTATTCTAATTGTCTTAAACTATTTTCCATGAAGAAGAACTCCTTGAACTACCCACATAGTACAACTATTCCGACACAGTCACCCCCTAGTTAACTACCCCTAGACTTAATATTAAGACATTGAGCAAAAACAGGTCAATTAAATTTTTTGACGTAGATTTCAAATCTCTAAAGAAAAATTTTATATTGTTTGTTTTTCACCCCTTTTTTGCAACATTAACTCCCAAATTTTAACCCCCAACCATCCCTGTTGATGTAATTTTAACAAGTTGCATATCAATTGATAGTTCTTTAAAAAAGAGCAATATCGCCAATTTAAACTTTTAAATTTTTACCCCAATTTTTGAAAGACGATTTCACCCCTTCAAACCGTTTTTCCGCAGATAAAAAAAATACGGGTCCCTTAGTTTTTAGTGTTCTACAACATACTTAGGTTTCATCAAAATCTTTAGGTCCGGCCTCGGGACCTTTACTTGTGAGAATAGGAAACAAAGAGGTAACGTTTTTCCTCAAAAATAGTATAATTTTTGAAGTGGCCCGCATAGAAACCGCTCTAACTTTTATTCGATTTAATTTTTTTTAAATTGTATTTTCTTCTTTATTAGTATTATTCTGGCACCTGTTTCACCTACAATAATAATTAAAAACAACCAGTAAATTTATATTTTCAAGCCATTTGGAAAAATAAGTGGAAAATATCCACATTTTTACATATTATTGTTGGTAAAACCAATGAATTGTTTAAAATTTATGACTATAATAAGACAAAGTCAAACTAATAGAGAGGAAAATAAAAATATGTAAAATAAAATTAGGTAAAAATTATTTTAGTTTTCATGGCGCTTTCTTCAAAAAAACACAGTTCCGCATAAAGTCAGATAACAGGTACATACCTACATATATGTGATAAAAATGGTGAAGTAACTGTAAAATCTAATTTTTGCACAACATTCCTTAACTATTGTAAAAGGAAGCATTAACCAAAAATAATATCTCTTAATAAAAAAAATCTCTTAAGATGTTTCTTATTTGTAAGCTTAGTGTTTTCTGCTTTTCGGTTTACAAAAGCAAACACTTATGCAAACGTATATCTTTTTCACATATTTTAAAAAAAAATTATTCTGGGCAATATTCTTAACACTTTGAAAAAAGAAAAGTTTCATATATTTGAACACGTATAAAGCTGAATAAAATAAAACGTAAAGAAATTCGAAATGTTGAACTAAGAAAATATATTACTGTAACATCCACAGTATTTTTAAAATACCCAGTGGTCTGCAATTCCAGGACCGTACTCAGTAAAATTAAATATATATCTAAACTTGCAAATATGGTAGCAAACATCCACTGTTGTTTGAATATATGTTGATACTTATTTAAAATACTTTTCAATAATACGTTTTTTCGAATGTCTTTCAATAATAATACGATAGTAAAATACATTCGTCTTCATCTACTATTATGTTTTGCTCACTCTTCAAATTTTTTTAAACGATATGAAAAAAATACTTAACTTTGTCTCTGTATAATATTTATGTATAAACAATGATAAGGGCGAGAGAGATAAAAAATTATATTTTTATGAAAAAATAAGTAAAATATTTGGCACGCCAAATATTTACTTCAATTAACGAGAACTACTTTCAAAAAAAAAAAATTATTTATTAAAGTATTTAATTAATAATTTATTCACTCAAATACACGCAAAATATTACGAACAAATGTCAGAAAAAAACAAAAATCTTTATTAACAACAAAGTAAGGTAGTTTTCGTATCCTTAACAATCCATATCTGATTGTAAAAATTTTGCAGACCATAATGTAATTACATTAGCTTAATAGCATTTACTTAACCATTTGTATATCTAATAACTATGATCATCAGTAACTTGCTCGATAAAAATGCCGGACTTATACTGCAGTCTATTTCAAAATTTTGTTAAACACAAAGTTTAAAATGTAATAAAAACTATGGAAATTAGATAAATATAATATAAACTATAGAATAAAAATATTTTCCGGTAATTTAAATATTCATCATTTTATTTATCAATTGTTTTTCGATGCTTCCATTGACAAAAAATATCACATAAATGGTTCGTCCCTCTCTTCGTACTCATGTAATAATGTGGATATTATGTATGCATTCATGAAAATTGAACATCAGAATCAGAAGTACAATGATAGTATTTTATTATATTGCGTGGGATGTCTTTTCCCATGTGATTTTACAAATATACAAGCCATAATAAATAGATTAAACATTACTGTCAAAAATTGAAAGATTTCTATTAATATTCATAATTTTTTTAAACAAATATGTAAGTCCGTGTATGTAACCGTACGTAGTTATTTGTAATTTAATTGTAATGAAATTTTATATGGACAAGTTACCTATTGTTTGGAAAAAACCGCAATATGTATTTTTTTTTTAAATAGTAATAGTATAGTGAAATTTTACGTTATTTTAATCAATACTTTCTGTTCTGAAAATTTTTAATTTAACATAACAAAAATTCATCCATCTTCTATTTTCATGACATATTTCTCCTTTCATATATTTTTTCATAATAGGTAAAAGGTAAAGGTTTATAAAATGCACCTTTGTCTCATAATTATAAAAAGAGGTACAATAATAGTTAAATCAAACAATAAGAAGTGCATATCTAACATTAATAACAGTATTTAATATAGTAGACATGCAACAAATTTGAAATAAAAAAACAAAACAAACGTCAAAATGTTCAACAAAGCAATTTAATTTAAAATTGTGACAAATTATGAATGTGTAAATAAATTTGTATTGAATAATAGGATTTCGTACCGTTAAGAAATTGATCAGAACCAGCTATCATTGTTATTGCTGTTATTTCTTACAAAGTCAAAGGTATAAAACACATCAATAATAGTAATAATAATAAATTGTTACAATTCACTTCAAATATGATTGATATATTTTAAAACATTTGTTGCAAGGCTTTCCAAGAACACAACCGTTAAATATAATTAATTACACTGAAATATTAATTAGGCAAAGCAATTTAAACGTAAATTAAAATTAAATCAAAATTAATTCATCTTCAAATTAAAGAAAGCCCATTTATTGGTACAAAATATTGTTTAATTTATATTTTTTGCGGTATTAAATGTCCGTAGTTGTATTAATCTGGTTCACGAGATAATAATAACGTTGTTTTGAAACACATTTAAACGTTTTTTGATAAATTTGCAGCACAGTTTTACAGATTGTAGCCATAGACGTCTTCGATCATATTTGAGTCTCTCTAGTTCTAGAAATAATGCTGATATTGCAATGCTAATAACAATTAAATATTTTCTTTATAACGCATGACGACTGTATGCTTATTGTTACGCGCATGCTGAAAAATCAACTCTATGATGGGGTGCGTTGCATATTTAGTTGTTTTTTAACAATCGATTATTGATGGTGAGTACGTTCAAAAATTTTCATAAAAATTTAAACATAAAAATATTGTTTTAAACAAATAAAATTTTTCCATTATTTTTTAACTTCATTTTTTTTAGATTGAATATTTAACGTTTTAATACATTCAGGTTTATTATACATAACTATAAATAACATCGATATATATTGGTTTATGTAGTTCTTAAATAATATTTATAAAAGACTGAAATCTTTGAGTATTCACAGCAAGAAAAAACAAAAATATAGTACTATACATAATATAAATAATAGTTTCAAGAAAAATGGGTAATTGTTATATTTAATTATTTTTTAATGCTGGATATATTTCAATATATTAATATTGCAAAAACCGGAAAATAAATATTAACCTAACTTTTTAATATGTTACTTTCTGCACTTACTGATAAATTTCAAATTTCAAATAAATTCATTTTTCAAATAGATAAACTCAAAAATTAATTAATAACCATTTAAAATCATTTGTGTTATACGCTTTAGGTATAAAGAGTTACATACAATTTTATTTTTTAGTAATTCTTATGTTTGTAATACGTACTCACAAGGAAACGTTCTCTGGTATCTTTCTCCAATCTCAGTGGTACTGAAGTATGTTGTTCTTTGTTAAGACATGTATTTTTTTTATCTGCAGAAGAACAGTTTGAAGGAGTGAGATCGTCCTTTAAAATTTTCAGTAAAAATTTAATTTTTCAAAGATCTGGAAAACGGTAAAAAGTAGAGCAAAAGGTTTTAATTGAGGATGTTGCTCTTTTTTAAAGAGCTATTTATTGATATGCAACTTGCCCAAATTACATCAACAGAGATGGTTGGGAGTTAAAATGTAAGGGTTAATTTTGTGAAAAAGGGGTGAAAAATAAAAAATATCAAACCTTTGTTTATAAATTTCAAATCTACGTAAAAAAATCTAATTGACCTATTTTGCTTACAATATTAAGTGTAGATGTAGTTAAGTAAAGGGTGACTGTATCAACATAAACGTAGATACTATTTGAGTAGTTCAAAAACTTCTTTATCATAATAAATAGTTTAAGACGGTTACAATAACGTAAAAATGAGATTCTTGAATTCAAAATTCAATTTGAGTAGAGTTGCGAGACTAAATTGCCTCCTTAAATTACAAACTAATTTTCATGTACTCATTGTTATATTATTGACACACTAGCTATGGGTAATAATGTCACAAAAAGTGCTTCTGAAGTTGAACTATTATTATGTAAGTAAGCTTTTTCTATAATGTTTGCTTTAAACTTCGGATAAAAGATTATTTGTTTCTAGATAATCATATAATTAATTCTTATTTGATGAAAAAAGTGAATCGAAATTTCCGAGTTCATGAATTATACAATAGATGTATTGATGGTGAATTTAGGAAATTATTTCCACAGTTGAAAAAAAGGCAAAGTTTTTTTCAATATTTTTGTACGAATGAAGAAATGTCTCCATAACCTCTGACCAGTTTTCTAGAAATTTCTCTATTATGGTTCCCTTTTTTTCTTTGATTCGATAATAATTCCCCTTCAAATATAATTATTAATTTTTCTACATCCATTTAATTGTATCCCTTAACTTATCAAATAATAAGTTTTGTGAAATTGTAGTTTGGTACTACAAAAATTGTAAAAAATGAAAATATCCGTTAAAATTTAAATAATATTCATAAACTGTATTACTTTTACCCGTTCAGGAACGTCTAAGTTCCGTCCGGTCAAACATCCGGAGTGAATGTTTTGTCCGAGAATGTTTTGACGTGACTGAGCTGAGCCGTGATCAGTTTTAACCATAGAAGACCAGAAACAATATTTCTATCTCTACCTACTGTGCCCGCTGTCGCCGGCAAATGACGTGGACACCGCTACCCCTACCAAGCGATTATGATACAAAAACACATCATGTATCTACACAAACATGCGAATGTATTAGTGTAATATCGTAATGAATGACTACACACCTTGCATATATATAGTGTATAGTGCCATGGCCGCCTTATTTAGGTAACAACCAACAAGTAAAAATAAATTTATTTTTATTTTAAGAAAGATATCACTTTATTTTGAGAATTTTTTGTTCAATAGAATTTTTACACTTAAATACGACGCACTTCATATTTTTTTCTGTTTAAATTTCACGAGTTGATTAAAAAAACAATGGTACTTGTTACGACGTGAACCCCACAACGAACAGTAGCAGACTAAATCACAAGCAGTGTAAGTTGCAGCTCATTGCAACGAACGACAGACTTTTATATGTAGACTGCTTCTATAATGTTCTGTGGTTTGAACGTACGTGACGTACGTATTGTATAATGAACGTGTGCCATTAGCAAAACACAAACGACACTGTGCAACACAGTGCACAGTTGAAAAGTAATGCCAACCAAATTTTCGTGATTTTTATACTTTCTTTTTTCACAAAAAAACTTTTTTTTTTTTTTAAATTTTATTGCAAAACTAACCTTTTATCTGCCTTTGATTAAATTATACATGTAATTGGGAATCATAGAAAGTATACCAAGCAGATTGAATCTACTTTTTTTAAAATCTAGTAACTTTGTCTATGCTGCCCTCTGTAGAAACACAATAAAAGTTGATGTTCCATTAGTGAAAAAAGTAGACACAGTGTAACAGTGTCATGCACTGTGTAATATTTTTTTTCTAATGGAATACGATCAATATTGTGAATGAAATCACAACACATCAGTAAGTCGATGTTTGTTTGTATCCATTATAACAATTAATTTTATTATGTAGGCATATTTGTATTTTTATCATTTCAGATACAGATTTGTAATCTTAATTATTTCGAGAAAATTTTATATTCAATAAAAATTACCTTAAATAAACAGGGCCGGACCTACAATTATTAAGAGAGCGGGGAGTGGGGCAAACTTTGCTGCTGGCGCCCTCTCCGAGAAAACTGACGAATGATAAATTTGGGCGCACCAATATTTTAACTTTTTCACTCTTTCCCTGTAAAAAACAAGTGAAGAACAAAAAAAAACTCAAATTCAACATTTTGGCGCCTCCTCCCCCACCTGCAGAGGGGTCACCTGCCCCCGTAGATCCGGCCCTGTAAATAAATAACTAATTTTTCTATTGAAACTACGGCTTTTCTAAAATTTCTTTTCTAAACTTTTTGTGATATGATGCTTTGTTTTTTCAAATAAATTGTAAAACGCAGTCAAAATTATTTATAGAAATCAAAGAAGGTGTGAAATTTATCTAAATATTTTATTTTTTTAACATTTCATGTCGCTAAACACGAATTGCAGCCAGCGGTCAGTAAAATATTTCATCTCCCCAATGTGCCATAAAAGAAACACATAAATTGCATCCTGCGATCAAAAATCAAACACATGAATTGCATCCCGTGATCAATATTTTACTGCTTTTGAAGGTGTAGTTAATTACAAATTCATACATACTTACATACAATTTATTCATTACTTTATATGGTTCATTTCATAAAAGAAACACATAAATTGCATCCTGCGATCAAAAATCAAACACATGAATTGCATCCCGTGATCAATATTTTACTGCTTTTGAAGGTGTAGTTAATTACAAATACATACATACTTACATACAATTAATTCATTACTTTATATGGTTCATTTCATTTAAATTTAACCGTGCTTCATCAATTATGAATTTAAATAATTTCCGTTTTCTTGGCTTTATCTCTTTCATTATTGCACTTACGTAAATTTTAAAATTGCAGTTTCTTTTTAAAAAATAATAGAAGATTGATTTGTTTTGAATTTAAGAATTATTTAATTTTTTAACTTTGACTCATGATCAATAAATTGTATTTAAAACAGGGTATCTAAAATAATTTTCAAAAAATAATTTTTTCTAAAATCATTCATACTTTTTTGTTTTATTCAATTGTTATTTTAGCTATTTATTGTATTTTGATGAAAAAAGTCCCCAAGTACATATTGAACCTGCATTAAGTTAGGGTCCCGTAGTTAATAGCTATTTTTTTACAACTTTTAGAATAAAATTTAGGACATTTAAGTATATTTTTTACCGCTATTTCAAAAATAATTTAAATTGGATGTCGAAATTGAGTTGAAATAATTTGAGTGTTCTTGTCATGTGCGAGTATCTCTATTTTGTATTCTAATTTTTGTGTTCAATTTTTCAACGTGTGATTGAAAAGTCACGAGTTGGGGACGAGAAAATATTATTAAATGGAATCTCTATCTGTATACATATAAAATTTCAAGCTCATAAGTGCAAAAGATTTGACAAAATTATAAGGGTTTCGTGGTTTTTACTACGGAGCTCTAAAAATAATTGAACATAGAAAAGGATAAAATTTGGTTTTTCCAAAATTATTATTCATATGTTACTCTAACGGTGTTTTACAAACTATGTCACCTTACCTTTGTACAACAATTTATGGAAATTGTCTACATAAATAGCCCTATGTTTATAATCTTAAACTACATAAAACTAGACTGAAATAGCAAATTAATTAAAAAAATTAAAAAAAAAATTAAACTAAACTATTTTCCCGGTAAAATTTATCCCAAGGTATTTAAAATTAAAAATAATAAAATAATACAATAGATAGGTATACAACATTTGAATGAAACAAAAATTTGATTTGTTTAGAAATAGTATATTGTGCAATAAGAGCGGGAAATTGTCGATTGCCCACGAAAGCGAAGTTGAGCGCACTCACTACGATCGTGCGCTCATTCGCTCGAGTAGGTAATTGACCATCCTGCACGAGTTTCACATACTATTTTTTATTACGAATTTCACATACTTTTTTCTATTATTATTACTATTTTTTACATTTTTATTACTTTTTAAAATAATTTTTTTGAGTGTTTGTCTTTTATTTCTGAATTAAATATTGTTTAAATTACTTTGTTGGTGGTTTCTATAGTATTAATTATGATTATTATGAAATATTTCTTAAATGAAAAACCAAGAGGCCGCTTTGCGTGTTTTGATTAAATTTTCCGTGTTTTATTGTCAATTTGCGTGCGGAAACTTCACTCTTCTTGATGTTAAATACAGACCAAGTTGTCAGCGTAAGTGTAGAAAATTGTAACTAGTAGTCAGTCCGGAGTGAGCCCGACATGGCTTCGGACATCTAGTCAGTCGCTGACCGTCGCCGAACGCACATTGCATTGTAAATACATTGTTACACATTGTTTGTTGAACTGCACTCTTTTCTCTCTCTGGTAATACGTGTGTTGTAGTAGTGTGTGTAAATACGCACAAAACACACAGAATACAGAACGAACGGTAGTATCTCTATACTACTGAAACCAGCGTAACGCTAAAGGATAAAAAATACCCCACCACTATATTATATATGTGCACGCGGAGTTGTGTGTGGTAGGCGACAGATGGTTGTGTGCATGCGTATCTTGCATACGCATATACTAAAAAAATACATAATATGTATGTGGTACGTACATGCAACATACCGTGTCAACACAACGGCAACAATATGACAATAATTGAAACACACCCATTGGAAGCTAGTAAGTGAATGACAACATAGTTCTGTAAAATGCACATAAGTGATTGCAGAAAAGAGATAGTTGTATTCCTTCCAGTGTTCCATGCACAAAACACCAAACCAATACCACTGCAAACTGTGTACCTACACGACATAGTGGGGGAGATTTTACGTCACCCACTGGCGACAAGTGGAACAGTGTGATTTGGTTACTAGTTTGGCTCCTTGATACAGACTAATAATGTTGACAATCCGTGCTCTTTTCCTTGCACAAATATAAATTTTAAAAATGAATATCTAACTTTTGAAAGATAAACAAGAATGGCAAATAGGTTTCATATTCAAAATCTATGTTTTTATTCTTTCTAAAAAAGACAAATCTAAAAATATGTAGCGTGTGAAGAAATCCTCATATTTTTATACATAAAAACAGAAACTTTTACTACATAATATTTAAGAACAGAAATAGTAAAAAATATGAAAAACTGAAGGGACACAAACTCTCAATAATACAGAAAAATCTTTCTGAATACATTATGGGTTGGGCTTAAAATTTAGATACACTAGTTTCTTTAAAGACATATTATTTAAAGTCTATTCTCCAACTGACTTTACGGGACGTATGCGGGGATGGTACAAATCAAAATTTGATTGGGATATAGAAGTAAGTTATTTTTCTGTTCGTTTAGACTGTTTTCGCTAACTTTAAACCAAATTTTTAATATTTTTGGCGCAAAAAATACCTTTTTTCTTGATGATACCTTATTAAAAATTTAAATTGACATATGAGAATGTCTAAACCGTAAACACTGAATTGCAGTTTTCAACTATTTTGTTAAGGGGGTATTCCAGTCTAAATTCTCGATTTTGAGGTGATTTTACGGTTAATAAAAAAAAGCGCCGTGAGCAGCGGGGCTCCATCACGGAAGTCGAATTTTTCCCTTCATCTTCGGTATTGAATGTCCAGAGGCAAAATGTGATTGAAAGTCTACAAGCGATTTGTCATTTTGGTGGTTTCAAAACTGATGATGAGTGTCCGGCTGATCGGAGCTTTAAAAAAAGGTTTTAAGTTTTTAAGGGCTGAATCGCAGTAAATTTCAATTTTGTGCCGCCAGTAGTTAGCAGGAAAAAAGCCAACACAATTCGTACGAGGGCATTCCTACCCATGCTTATCCGCCAATTGCCTTTGTCTTTTATTCTTAAATATTAAAAAAGGACCTTAAGTAGTATACTGGAAGGTCTTTTTATGAAGATATTTTTTCTTTCCAAAAAAATCCAGAATTTCTATTTTATAAATAAAAATCCAAGATTCCTACTTTATAAATAAACAGTGACTTTAATAACATTTTTAAATTACTGAATATTTGCGTATTGCATTTGTTATAAAAGTAAGTTCATTTTTTTTAAAATTTTTTAAAATTACTATTCACCTATTTGTATTAGTGTACGTGCACACACAAAACGAGTAGCAGCAAAGCGATGCCGAGCGAGTACATGCTATTTTTTTAAACACATGTACATGTTCAAACACATGACCGATTCAAACCGTTGCCGAGCGATGCGATGCGAGTCCGAACCAAGCTGATTTGCTAATGTCAAACAAGTTTGATATTTTTCAAGCATTTTGAAACTGATTTCGTTTGTTGTGCTTTCTGTGGTGTGTTTTGTCGTTTTTATCGTTTTTGTCCATTATTGCTGCATCGTAATATATACATATATAATATTTCTTTTGTATTATTTAAAACATATGAAACATATAATAATAACAAGATAAAAATGGACATCGAATAATTAATAAATGAAATTTATTTACGCCAAGCATTGTGAGATCAAAAACATAGGAATTACCACAACCGAGATTTTGTTGCCAGATTATGGCAGTATATTTCAAAAAAATTAAATTTAGACGGTTTAATAATTAAATTAAAATATATACGACCGTACTAGAAGTCATTGTAAAGTACCCTCAAAAATTTGTATGGATCTTGTCGTAGCTGAGGTAGAAAATGATAAAATTCACTATGTTCGTACCTATTTTTATTTATTTCATGGATCCAGTGCGAAAGATTTCTAAAGAGCCTTTTTTGTCTTAAACGTAATCTTATACTACTTTCCAAAAAATAAGTATATAAAATAAAATTGTTCATTTTAAATAATTTGCCTTACAGAAACTTTTGTATACAAAAAATTAAGCAAATTCAGCAAATTGCAAACAGCACAAAACAGCAAGCAGTATGAACACTAGCTAGATTCAGACTCGCTTGGTCTCGCTCGGCACGGTAACGCTCGGTCCAGTATCGCACGCAGTGTGGACGACTACTTAGAATAGAAATAATACATTTAAAACACATTTAACAATACCAATTCCGATGTAAAAATGGGAGAAGTGAGGGAAAAAATAATGTGGAATTCCTAAAACGCACTAGCTGGATCCTAACTGAATACACGTACAAAATTTCAGCCCTCTAGGTTTCCTTAGAGAGTCTCTAGACGTGTTAGAAAACAAGCAAAAAAATTAAGGAAATATTAGCGTAAAAATCGTGGGGGTAAGGGTTAAAATTTGAAACCTCCAAAAAGCAGTGTCTGGCTATTAGCTTAACCTGTACACAAAATTTCAGCCCTCTAGGTTTATTTGGGGAGATTTTGATCCGAACGAAACTGTTAAAAAACAAGAAAAATCATATTCTTTTTGGTATAAAAATGGTGGGGGTAGGGGTTAAAAGTCGAGACCCCCAAAAGGCACCCCCTTGATACTAACTCAATCCGAATACAAAATTTCAGCCCAAACTTCGAAAACGTCGAAAATGCATGAAATTGTAGCTTAAAAATGAGGGGGTTGGGGGTAAAATATTAAAACCTCCAAAAAGCACAACCTAGGGACGAACTTTATCATCATACCAAATTTCAACCCTATGCGTTAATTCTGGGGGGCTGTGGACGTGTTGGATCCAGCCAAATTAATTTTTTCCCCTCTACTCCCTGCAAATCATCCTAGGAAGCTGAATTTTGGATATGTTGTAGATAATTGACCAAAACATTATTTCCAACCGGTTTGGAATAGTTTTATTGTTTTGTTGCCTCCCACCAGCCCCTTAAAGGTTGGGTCGGATCCAAAATTTCCCCAAAATTTGACCCCACTTTGATAGTATTGTTGTGCATCGGAATGAGCCCCACTTACCAAATTTCGTCTCTTAACTTCCATAGGGGGGCCCTACACATGTCAAAAGGTAGCGGGAAAATATATACACTATACAGTGTCTTTCATCAAGTTCGCACCATATGGGAAACTTTTTTACTATTGATATTTTGAAAAATATTTTTGTGGGGTTAGTTGGTGCTTCAGTTGGAATGAAAAAATAACTAAACACATTTCACGACCCACTTGCTATTTGGCGTGAAACCGGAAATTTCAAATTTGTGAATTACGAAAGATGGTAATAGTTTCAAAGTTATTGCTCACTTCTTGATGAAATTTTGGCGTCGTATCAAAATTGGGTTTAGTAAACATATTCCGACAGCTAAATACCATAATCTGCAAAAATTAAGTTGGAGGTAAGAAACATTAAGAAGCATGTGCCCTTAATAAAAATGATCAATAACTGCGATAAGAATTCAAGGATAACTTGTATTTAACTTTTCAATTAACCTTTTTGTGAAGCAAGTCATGTTTTTTGATTTATAATATTTTGTAAGACTTTTCCATACTGATGACGACACTGGTAATGAGCCTTAATCGCACCCGCTTGCATTTTTAAGGCTGAGAGAAAGGCGTCGCCATATTTATATTTACTAATTCAAAGGCGTAGATTTAAAAAATCTGTGTCTCATTTAGGTCCACGATCGCGTTTTGTGTGTTTTTATAGACCATTTAGAAATTTTTGCAAATATCTTCTAAACACCGTGTTTTGGAGAGCTGCATGCACTGCCTTAAGAAGCTCTTAGAACCCTACATGCATATATATATATATACTCCTCAAAACAAAATAAGGGCCACTTGAAAGTTTGTATTTTAAAACTGATTTATGTCGATCCACGTCAAAATAATTTTTCTAAATGACTGTTGTTATGATATTAAGTGGTTGAGTAAATGACAACAGTTAGGTTTAAGTGATATTATTGTTGAGGGGAAGATTTAAACGTTTTTTTACCTCGCACAGCGTCAAGTGGTTAATTTTACTTATTTTTTGAATTTGATTTTAAATCAGTTTGCGCTAGATTATTGATTGTTGAGGTTGTTTTTTGAAGTTTGGCGTGTTATTCAATCATTTATTTTTACAATGCCGAGAATTCGACACCATATGGACGAAGCTACTGCTACCAGAGCCGTAACGATGATTGAGGGTGGTCAATCTCAACGTTCCGTGGCTCTGCAGTTGGGTTGTTCACGAAGGGCTATTCAAAATGTTTGGAATCGGTATCAGCAGACCGGTAGTGTAACCCGTCACCGTGGCTCAGGAAGAGTTCGTGCTACCACTGCCCGTGAAGACCATTACATTCGACTGTGTGCACGACGTGAGCCGACTGTTACCGCAGGTACTCTGCAAAATCGCTTACATCGATCTACTGGTACTGTTGTCAGTAATCAGACCATACGAAATCGTTTGCATGAAGACCAACAACGTTTAAGAAGACCAGTAATCCGTACCAAACTGACCGGAGCGCATCGTGCAAACCGTTTAAGATTTGCACGTGAACACCTTGAATGGGACTTGGAGGAATGGCGTCACGTACTCTTCACGGATGAGTGCAAGGTGAAGCTTTTTAGTGATGATCGACGTGTAAGAGTGTGGAGAAGAATTGGGGAAAGGTTTTCTGATGGTCACATTCATGAACGCGACAGATTTGGCGGTCCTAATGTCATGGTCTGGGGTGGAATTAGTTTGCAAGGCAAAACTGAGCTTGTTTTCCTGAACGAGGGTACTGTAACGGCTTAAAGTTACATCGAACAGGTTGTCAGACCCCATGTGATCCCCTTTGCACAACGAGCGGCCGACGGACTTATCCTGATGCAGGATAATGCCCGAGCGCATACCGCTCGAGCGACGACAACTGTCCTTAGGGAGGCTAATATACAGGTTTTACCGTGGCCTGCAAATAGCCCTGACTTGAACCCAATAGAACATCTTTGGGATCAATTAAAACGGCGAGTCAGAGCAGCCGGAGAGGATGTGCACACCCAACAACAACTGATTGATGTCTTGAGAAGATGTTGGGAGCAGATTCCTGATGAAACCGTTAGGCATCTTATTGAAAGCATGCCGAGGAGGCTTCAAGAATGTATTTTAAAAAGGGGAGTTCATACTCGATATTAAATCACCGAAAGTTGCATAATGTGTGCTTTTACTCAAAGCGTGAACGTTTGTTGATGACTGTAAAAATGACTATAAAAATGATAAAATCCTAAAAAAATGTAATTATGGATTAATTTTTTATTTAATTTTATTAAAATTAATTTTATTTAGTAAAAAATTAGTTCCTTAATTAAATGTAAGCATACCTTATACTGTAACTTATATAAAAATAAACCTATGCAGCAAAACATGAGTGGCCCTTATTTTGTTTTGAGTAGTATATATATATATATATATATATATATATATATATATATATATATATATATATATATATATATATATATATATATATATGTATATATATATGTATATATATATATATATGTACATATATACATATATATATATATATATATATATATATATATATATATATATATATATATATATATATATATGTACATATATATATACATATATATATATACATATATATATATATATATATATATATATATATATATATAATACTTATGCCCTTGGGGGGAAGGAAAGTGGAAAATCGGGAAAAGTCCAAATTTGAACATTTTGGTACAACTCGAAAACGCAAAGCAACCTTGGCCTAATATTGCAGCTATGGAATACATGTGCAAAGGCGAACCATACCATGGCACCCCCGACCCAGGTTGGACCTTAGGCAGATTCATCCATCTTATCCGGAGGGGTCCTTTGCAGTTTATTTTTAGAAAAGAATAGAATATTGTTTTGTTTCGAATATAAGAATTATTTAATTTTTTAACGAAAACTCATGAAACATGATCCATTGTATCTGAAATGGTATATATATATATATATATATATATATATATATATATATATATATATATATATACATATATATATATATATATATATATATATATATATATATATATGAGGCGCGATAAAAGTTAAAGTGGTGTAAGTCAAGTTAGTATCATTTTGAGAAAACAAGGGTTTTACTACAAAAACTATAAAAAATTCCGCTATATTATTTTCCTACCGAATAGGCTTTAGTCTTAACGACAGATAGGTGTTGTATTTTCTCACAAATTTTGAATCCTTAGAATAATGGTAGGGGCGAGTTCTTGGAGGCCGAATTGACTTACACCACTTTTCCTGCAAACTAATTTCTCTTTCTGGTGATTTAGGAAAAAGTACTTAAATATTTTAAAAAAGGAAAATATTAATTATTAACAGAGAACTTTATAGGTACAGATATATTATTATACAGATTACATTGCTTATTTTATAGTCTAATCAAACATTCAAAAGTGTATAAATTTTATAAAGGGATGTAAGTCCGACTTACACCACTATGGTTACCAACAAAAAGCCCTTATTATTTGGTTTCCAATAAATGTATATAGAGGTGTAAGTCCGACTTGCACACTATGGTTACCAACAAAAAGCCCTAATTATTTGGTTTCTAAATTTAAACTGTCATCTGTGAGGGGAAAGTTGAATCTATGGCTTACACCATCTTTCCTCCTAACAAAATTAAATATGGAGATTACATTTTTGCCGTCATTTAAAAAAAATTGAAAATGTGACTTATACCACTTTGCCTTTCATCGCCTCATATATATATATATATATATATATATATATATATATATATATATATATATATATATATATATATATTTAGACTCATTCATTTAACAAAATAGTTGCAAACTGCAGTTCAGTGTTTACGATTTATACATTTTTACATGGTAATTTAAATTTATAACAAGTTATCATATTCATAACATCATTATTAAAAGTGCTGGTGGGAGTGCTGGGAACGTTAAGAAACTTTTTTTACATTTTTCTAGTCAGTCACATAACAAAATATATAACATTCAACAAACAGTGGAAGCGCTGTGTATGTTTTTAACATTATTCACAGCACTTCCCTGGTATAAAATATTTTATATGATTTTTCTTAAAATTTTCATTGTACCAAATTTTTGTCAGCATAGTCGAAAAACACCTAATTTACACCTAATTTTCCATACTTACACACCTAATTTTACATACCTAAAGAACGGCTAGGTTTACGTAAACCTAGCCGTCCTTTTTGTTTTTCATGTTTTCTCGAAAATGGAAAGAACACCTAAGTTTTTATTAGCACACCTAATTTATACCTAAAATACACCTATTTTTTATCTACTAATTTTTTGGGATTTTGCAAATTTTTTTTCTTGGGACGGCTAGCTTTATGGAGGTTCGTGTACTACGTATTTAACTCGGGAATTCCCAATGTCACCTCTTATAGGAATTATAGGAATTTTCCCGTCGCGTTGCCCATCTCTAGTGGTAGGTACATTTAATATATTCTATATACCTAATCTGTATACTGATCACGGATATGGCGTTGTATAGTACGTAGAGATGAGCGACGGTAAATTTCCCATCGGAAATTTTCCCGGGAATATTCCCATTTGGGTAATTATTGGGTATTTTGCCCATCTCTACTTTGAAGTAACCTATATCAATTAAAAAATAATTTTGTCCAGCTAGCTTGTATTAGACAAAACACTGTGCAGTGTTAGGCAAAACGTAATCAAATTACAGATTACAAATTAAAAATGTAATCTGTGATTTCTGATTACAAATTACATTTTGTAACTGGTAATCAAGATTACCAACGCCCTTTAAAGTTTTGATGTATAATACCTAATATCAGATACCGGAACCTATACAACGACTATAACTATAAGTTTTCAAATTTTCTTTTGAGAACATATTTTTAAAGGTTTATACTTTCAGGAAATGAAACAAAAAAAATCTAATTTTAAAAAATTCTACTTTTCTAGACTAGAGTACTGCCTTAATCCCTAGCGCATTCGAACCATTATAAAACAGTTTTTTTTAGTCGAATTTTTCAACAGGAAAAATTAGACATACATTCTATACGATAAGAATGGGACGAGGCGAGAGTACGGGCACTATCCGTTCTCACACCCGTAGAACACGATTCTGAAGAAACAAAAATACTATCACAACAATACTATCAAAGTGCGGGGCTCAAATTTTGGATAAATTTTGGATCCGACCCAACCTTTAAGGGGGTGGTGGGAGGCAACAAAACAATAGAACTTTTCCAAACCGGTTGGGAAAATGTTTCGGTCAGTTATGTACAACATTGGATATGTTGGTTGGATATGAAAATTCAGCTTCCTAGGATGAGTTGGAGGGAGTAGAGGGCGAAAAAAGTATTTTGGCTGGATCTAACACGCCCACAGCCCCCCACAATTAACGTAGAGGGTTGAAATTTGGTGTGTTGATAAAGTTCGTACCTAGGTTGTGGTTTTCAGAGGTTTTAATATTTTAACCCCACCCCCACCATTTTTAAGCTACAATTTCAGGCTTTTTCAACGTTTTCGAAGTTTGTACCACTCGCACAGGTCATCCAAATAAACCTAGAGGGCTAAAATTTTGTATTCGGATTTAGTTAGTATCAAGGGGTGCCTTTGCGGTCGCAACTTTTAACCCTTACCCCCACCATTTTTATACCAAAAAGAACATGATTTTTCTTGTTTTTTAACTTTCGTTCGGGTCAAAATCTCCCCAAATAAACCTAGGCGGCTGAAATTTTGTGTATAGGTTAAGTTAATAGCCAGCCACTGCTTTTTGGAGATTTCAAATTTTAACCCTTACCCCCACGATTTTTACGCCAATATTTCCTTGATTTTTTTTGCTCATTTTCTAACACGCCTAGAGACTCTTTGAATAAACCTAGAAGGCTGAAATTTTGTATCTATATTCAGTCAATATCGAGGGTGTGCTCTTTAGGGATTCCACATTACCTTGCTCCTCACTTTTCCCATTTTTACATCGGAATTCAATAGCGTTGTTATATGTGATTAAATGTGATTTATATCGATAACAATACAGTAGGCAGACTAAATTTAAAGAAACAAATGAAATAAATACTATCATTTATCACAAATACATATTATTAGTACGGGAGGTACTGGCGCATGAGTACTGAAAACTATTCCACCTCAATTTTTTTATGCGACCCTGTTGACATTGCCCTACTGATGATATAAATGCATGTTGCCAGGGGGCAACCCGGGGCCATATTGTTTAAACCGGAAGTTGTTTAAACAATTGCAAGGAATTGTCATTTTTCAACCGGACAAATTTTTTTTATATTCTTTATTGAAATACAAATAAAAAAGGTCCTATGACTTTTTACGATAAAGTTAATAGTTTTCGAGGTATGAATTTTTCAAAGTTCGGAAAATCTCAAATTTGGGTACTTTTGACCCATGAAAAATATATTACAAAAAAATAATAAAATATAAATAATATTTTTTTAAAATTCTTTATACAATAGCTAATAATATCCTTAATAGAGATTTAAAAAAATTTCATTGTTTATACCTGTTTTTTAATTGTTTATTTCGCGCCCTCACAAGTATGCGTCCCCTACCTTTAAAATACCTTTAAGTATTTTTTCAACCGGACAAATTTTTTTTATATTCTTTATTGAAATACAAACAAAAAAGGTCCTATGACTTTTCACGATCAAGTTAATATTTTTAGAGATATGAATTTTTAAAGGTTCGAAAAATATTGAATCTTTAAAAATTCATATCTCGAAAAATATTAACTTGATCATGAAAAGTCATAGGATCTTTTTTGTTTGTATTTCAATAAAGAATATAAAAAAAATTGTCCGGTTGAAAAAATACTTAAAAGTATTTTAAAGGTAGGGGACGCATACTTGTGAGGGCGCGAAATAAACAATTAAAAAACAGGTATAAACAATGAAATTTTTTTAAATCTCTATTAAGGATATTATTAGCTATTGTATAAAGAATTTTAAAAAAATATTATTTATATTTTATTATTTTTTTGTAATATATTTTTGATGGGTCAAAAGTACCCAAATTTGAGATTTTCCGAACTTTGAAAAATTCATACCTCGAAAACTATTAACTTTATCGTAAAAAGTCATAGGACCTTTTTTATTTGTATTTCAATAAAGAATATAAAAAAAATTTGTCCGGTTGAAAAATGACAATTCCTTGCAATTGTTTAAACAACTTCCGGTTTAAACAATATGGCCCCGGGTTGCCCCCTGGCAACATGCATTTATATCATCAGTAGGGTAATGTCAACAGGATCGCATAAAAAAATTGAGGTGGAATAGTTTTCGGTACTCATGCGCCAGTACCTCCCGTACTATATATGTAATAAGTAACTTAAAAAATGTTATTGATGCCATTTTTTTATTTTATTTATAAAATAGAAATTTTGGATTTTTTTGGAAAGAAACAATATCTTCATAAAGGCCTTCCAGTTCACTACTTAAGGTCCTTTTTTAATATTTAAAAATAAAACACAAAGGCAATTGGCGGACAAGCATGGGTCGGAATGCCCTCGTACGAATTGTGTTGGCTTTTTTCCTGTTAACTGCTATCAGCATAAAATTGAAATTTACTGAGATTCAGCCCTTAAAAACTTAAAACCTTTTTTCAAAACCCCGATCAGCCGGATACTCATTATCAGTTTTTAAACCACCAAAATGACAAATCGCTTGTAGACTTTCAATTACATTTCACTTGTAGACATTCAATACCGAAGATGAAGGGAAAAATTCGACTTCCGTGATGTGCCCCGCTGCTCACGGCGTTTTTCTATTTCAATCATTAAATTTTACCGTACTCACAAATAGTAACTTAAAAACATCATGTAAATTACAGTGTCCTCAACAATTGACGACAATGACCCTGATGTAAATATTAACAATGAGACACTATTTATTTTTAAAGATTACGTAATAAAGTTTATAGATACATAATAAAACAATTAATAGTATATATGTAGAAAAACACATAAATATATCTATAGTACTAACGTAAATATGATATTATGTATTATATTTTTCCAATCGTCTACTGTAACTTAAATATCATATTATTGAAAGAACTGACCTAATAATGAATTAATGAGTGTTTCATTATTCTTATGTACTATTTAAAAAATAGTTTTGGTAGTGCCAAACAAATAATTTATTTCATTTAATAATATTTCAAATATTAAAGTCTACACACAGTTAGAAAAATGCGGACAAAACGCAAATAATACAAAAAATTTTAAATGAATTATTGATGTTACTACAATGCTAACAATAAGTTACTATAACGTTCATAGGAGCATGATCTCACCTAACAATTACGTAGGTGGGAGCATTCTCTAATGTATTTTATGATCGTATCGCATAAATATTTGTATTAAAACATTTTTAATTTTATATAAATTGTATACATATATACGTATGTCTCTTGTAGAGCTAGTGACATGAATTTCACGAGCACGTACAAAATTAAAAAATCAATTAATTATTTATTAAAATAAAAAACAGTTGCGTTTTATTGTTAAAATAATATTTGCATAAGTTTATATATACTAAAACGTAGCTAAATTAATTTTTAAATTTTTATTATTTTTTTCTTGTTCATTTAGGTACGTGTAAGTACATATTATCACTTAATTACATATTTTTAAATTTTGATGTTTTAGATATGATATAAAAAACTATAGTATCTATTATTTTGTATGTGTTACATGTAATTATTTTGTAATAATGTACTACCCTAAAATTTTATTGTACTAACGCCAGTACGGTTGCTGTTAACACTACTAACAGTATTAAAATATTAAATAAAATTATATTACGCAAATTACTACGTAATATGTTCGATATATGTATGTACGTACAGCATATACTTTTTATGCGGTAGATAGGGGCCGCATAAAAAAATCGTAAAAAAGAAATATTCAAAAATTTCATAAATTGCTATATAAAGAGTATAATTTGTTCCAGATTGTAAGACGAAAAAACTTTTTTATGCGGTGGATCGGAACCACATAAAAAAAGTTTCATAGAAAATACATAACTCAAAACACTCAAAATCTCACGATTTCCTTAGCCATTCCTCAACATTTCATTTCATTTTTATAATATTACAAAAATTGCGAAATATACATATGTAAAAAAAACTCAGTGATTCACAATATCTTATATTCTTATGCATTGTACTCATTAAATGCTTAAAAACAGTCAATAAGTGACTTTACCGCAAATTACTATTCAAATTTCCTACTTTTTCTTATTTTTCTTTCTCATTGTCCAATTTGATGAGCATTTAAAAAAATTAAAAACTACATAAAAACGTTACAAAAATAATCGCATAAAAAACAGTTAGGTTAGGGGCCTTAGTGCACAAAGTTTGGAAACCGCTGATTTAAATAATTACCAACAAAACGAAGTAATTATATTTTTAAATGAGTGAATGAGTAAACTTTTATTTATTAATATGATAGATAAAGATAAATGCAGATGTATGTAAAAAGGTTCCGCCTATATATTATTTAAGGATGTTTGGGAGGTACAATCGGAGATAAAAGTACATGAAATTAGAAATTCGTGAATAATTGCGTTGTATAACAAACTATGAGGTAAATAAATAGTTATCTTTGTTAAATAATAGCTATCACTACAACTGATTGTACAATACATCAAACTATAGCTCTCAGGTGAGTACAAGAGCTGAGTACATTCTGAGGATTTTTCGGAGAATTTTAAAATGCTACGAGACGATTGAAAATTTAGTAGAATGTTCTTCATTAAATACTAAGGCCCCTGGGAAAATTTCAAACCGATTCACTAGCCGTTAAAAAGTTATTAAAAAAACAACCAACTAATTTCATACGTACTCTTATGGAAATTCGAAAACAGAACAGATTAAATAACTTTTTAACGGCTTAGTGAATCGGTTTGAAATTTTCACAGGGGCCTTAGTATTTAATGAGGAACATTTTACTAAATTTTCAATCGTCTCGTAGCATTTTGAAATTCCTGCGAAAAATCTTCAGAATGTACTCAGCTCTTATAGTCAGCTGAGAGCTATAGTTTGATGTATTGTACAATCAGTTGTAGTGATAGCTATTATTTAACAAAGATAACTATTTATTTACCTCATAGTTTGTTATACAATGCAATTATTCACGAATTTCTAATTTCATGTACTTTTATCTCCGATTGTACCTCCCAAACATCCTTAAATATATGCATATGCATTATGTTTTAATAACATGTGCAAATTGATAATTTTGCAACATATATAGGTAGTGTAAATATAGCGCGATCATTTAAGGGTTTGATCTCGGAATGAAACATAATAAGCTGAATTTTCGTCTGCACCTTTATTTTAGCATCCTAAATGTTCCCTCAAATGTCTCATAAGATCACGTGTAAGCGTCTTTAGATATTGAAGGTCAAAGGTCACGAAAATCAGTTTTTTGAAAATATCTCGCTTCCTTTGCCTCAAATCGTTTTTGCATTTATTTTAATAGTTATAGACCATAAAATTCTCTACAAATTTTGTTTCAAACACTTTTCGATGCATTTAGCTGTTTTTGAGATAGAGCGCGATGAGTACGGAACGCCCAGCCATACATTGTACGTCCGTCCTTGCTAAGATTCACTTTAAAACTATCAAATTAACTTGGTTAGTAGAAAGTGATCCCTCCAAGAAGAAACCGGTCTCATAGAGACAATAGAACATCAATCCCAACTTGCTATAAATAGAAAAGGTCGGCCAGTAGGGTCCATATTCCAGGTAAAATCTTAATAATGACAACCGGGTCCATGAGTTTTCACATTTAGAACAGAAATACATCGGTTCTTACCAATTTAAAATCTACTAATTCTTAATCCTCCAGTTACTCTATTATTCATATGAAAGTGGTAACTAATATTAAATAACAATTTGATTTATAATTAATATATTTAAATATAAGGATGTATGAAATAATTAATAAACTAATATTTAGCAACTAATTTCGTTAAAAAACCGTACAACAGATTTAGATTCGCGATTGACTTTGCGCTATAGCATGTATAGCTGAGCGCTCCACACTCATCGCACTCTATCTCCAAAACAGATAAACGCATTGAGAAGTGTTTAAAGCAAAATTTGTAGAGAATTTTATGCTCTGTAACTTTTACAATAAATGTAAAAACGATTTGAGGCAAAGGAAGCGAGATATTTCCAAAAAACAGATTTTCGCGACCTTTGACCTTCAATACCTAAGGACGCTCACACGTGACCTTAAGAGCGATCTTATTTGAGAGAACATTTTTGACTAAAATAAGCGGTATGTCGACTTCCGCCGCTCTATTGTATTATTCAAAATGTATGGTCTTAAAACTTTGGAGCAGTTGTGTAGACACTCTCGACCATGAAAGAAACAAACTTGTAAATTTAAACACTCAAAATCATATATATATATATATATATATATATATATATATATATATATATATATATATATATATATATATATATATATATATATATATATATTGAAAGTTCCTTTGCGATGGGCACGATTACTAAAAAACTATCAATCTGGTTAACACCAAATTTATACTACATACTTATTTATTGTCTTTATTAAAACAATAGCCAGTCGCTGACCGAAGGATTTTAAATTTCTTTTAAAAATTTTTTTTAGAATAAAAAATCGAAAATTTAACACCTTGAAAAAATAAACTCATAAAATCGTCGCCATTTTTTTTAAATTTAAATTTTGAAAATGCTTTGTTCAACGACTAGACAATAAAATATACTACCGAACTGTTTTTGAAATTCTGATTTCGGATGAGCCGTTCTTGAGTTATCATGTCCACCACATGATGCCAAAAAAGACATTTCTGGAATGCAGCCGTAGTTCAAATATTTTTCCTGAAAAAATTTAAATACCCTTGTCGCCGCATCTGCATAACATAGCGAATTTCTAAATATTGGGCACTGGCGGTTCTCATCTAAGACCTGTACCCATTTAATATAGTTTAGCTTTCTAAGAGTTAAAGAATTTTTAGAATCGGGTGGGTAATTAGTTTTGGTATTTTTGAGACCCAAGAACCCGAACGGACTTTGTGCACTTTGTGAATATTGTATCCATGTAAAATAATTTAGTTCTCTTTAGTGAGAAAATTTTCAGAATCGGTTCGATAGCTTATTTCTGGCGTTTTCGATGGACCTCATTAAAAAATCAGCTCGACCGTATATTCTAGGCGGACTTTATGTAATATATATATATATATATATATATATATATATATATATATATATATATATATATATATAGGATATATATTAAAAAATCAGCTCGACCGTATATTCTAGGCGGACTTTATGTAATATATATATATATATATATATATATATATATATATATATATATATATATATATATATATATATATATATATATAGGATATTTTACCTTTCTAACAGTAAAAGTATTTTCAAGACCCGTTGTGTACCATTCTATATCGCATTTGCATCCGCAAGGACAGTTTTGGATCTCAGATAGCACAACCTGTACCTATCTAAAATAGTTCACCTCTGTAATAGTGAAAAAATTTTCAAAATCGGTCAGTTATTTTATTTTTGACACTTTTGGGTCCCACTGACGCTGTCGAAGCTTACATAACGTAATATATATCTATCTAACATAGTTTAGCTCTCTAACAGTGAAAAAATTTTCAAAATCGGTCGGTTAGTTTATTTTTAGCGCTTTTAAGATCCCAGGACCCTGGCCGACCTCATACAACATATAAGCTATATCGATCTAAAATAGTTTACCTCTGTAGCAGTGAAAAAATGTTTAAAATCGGTCACTTATTTCATTTTTGACACATTTGGGTCCCATGGATCCTAGCGGATCTTACATCTATATCTATATCAATCTATATCTATCTAAAATAGTTTGGCTCTCTAACAGTGAAAAAATTTTCAAAATCGGTTGGTTAGTTAATTTTCACCACTTTTGGGTCCATGGACCTTGGCGGACCCTACATAACGTAATCTATATCTATCTAAAATAACTTAGCTCCCTAACAGTGAAAAAATTTTCAAAATCGGTCTGTTAGTTTATTTTTGACACTTCTGGGTCCTATGGACCCTGGCGGACCTTATATAACGTAATCTATATCGATCTAAAATAGTTTAGCTCTGTAACATTTTTTACAATTATGGGATCAGTAAACCCTGACGGAACTCATACAACATAATCTTTATTCATATAAAATAATTTTAGCACTCTAACAGTAAGAAAAGGGTCCTAGGGATCTCATACAACTTATGGCAGTCCGTAAGGTTCTCGCGGACATCATTTAATTACTTAATTAATTCAAATACTTTAACTTACTAACGGTGAAAAAATTTTCAAAATCGATTGGGTTATTAATTTTTGGCGTTTTTAGGTCTCCAAAACCTTGCCGGATCTCACATAAGATACCTTAAATCCATTTAAAATTGTTTAACTTTCTAACATTAATAATTATTAGTGAAAAAATTTTCAAAATCGGTCTATTTAAAATTTTTTTCCATGCGTAGAAAAATATAATGTTATTTTTTCTATATTTAATAATATTATGTCATAACATAAATTTCAATTTCTTGTTTATTTAAAATTCAATAAAAAAAAAATATCTTCATTACATAAGCTTAAAAAAATTGCTTAATTTTAATTTTTCAATTTGAGATAGAGCTATGGTAATTATAATGCAATAACATGAGACAGAACTTTGTTTATTGTAATACAATATTAATACATACATGTGAATAGATATCATTTGTTTTCGTAAGAAATCGTAAAAAAATGAAATTTTTCTATATTTTATAAGGAATTGAGACAGAAATATAAATTATTTGTTACACTGACAAAGAGAGCAAAGTGAGGCAAAGTGAAAAATTACTATTTTCTCGAAAATTACTTAACATCGAAAGAATCCTTTTCAACGATGTAAAAATCGAACTGTCTAATGATAGCATGGAGTGATAAAAAATGATAAAAAAATGGCCAGGAAACCTACTTCTGGGCATCCGACGTGTCTGGCTGACAAACCTAGCCGAGCCAATCCAGATTTTAGTTCGCACACAAAATTTCATCAAAATTAAACGTTTCGTTCGAAAGTTATCGTGGCGAGATTATATATATATATATATATATATATATATATATATATATATATATATATATATATATATATATATATATATATATTTCAGCCATAGTCCCGGGCTCAGGTGACACCGGCCGTAATAGCTGAATTTCAAGTTTTCGAAATTCGCTAAAAATATGTATTTCAAAATTTGTACTAATCGATATTGCTAATAGTTTTTAAATAAATATTTATTTTTTTGTTGAAGAAAATCGAGAACTATCTATTAGGGATGCAACGAATATTCGTATTCGTATTCGCGAATATTCACCTTATTTCAGGCATTTGCATTTGCATTCACGTTTGCAAAAAGGAAATATATTGACTGTACCTTGTCTAACTTGGCTTGGCCGATTGTACTCTTCCCGAATACATTTTTGCCAGTGGAATAGTATATTGTACAATAAGTGGAAAAAGAGGCTTATTTCTCACGAATATGAGTTTGTTGCGCGAGCCCGCAGGGCGAGTGCAACAATTCGTATGAGTGAGAAATAAGCTTTTCCCACGTATTTTACACTATACTTTTTCTACGAGCACTTTTTTTTTTCGTAAAATTTAACATAAATAATTAAAATAAAATTTAAATAAGTAGTAAAAATTTTTAAAATTTTTTAATGTCAGTGCTAAGATGTTCAAATTTTTGCCAAAGCATACTTTGAAACTATGGAAACAATAATAAATAATCAACATACATATATGTATATTTGTAGTATTATTTCTATATATTTTATATATTAATCTAACGGAACAGCCTACTTTTTTATTATATTAAGACGTGGGAAATAATTTCCCACTGTATTACCGCACAGTGTGGGCAATTGTTAATTTTTACATATAGTTAGCCGTGCATAAAATGTTACTTTTAATAGTAGGAGTAGAAAAAGTAACTTTCCACACGCAAATTGACAATAAAACACGCAAAATTTAATCAAAACACGCAAAGCCGCCTCTTAATTTTTCATTTAATAAATATTTCATAATTATTTCTATAGAAACCACTAACAAAGTAATTTAAACGATAATTAATTCAGAAAAAAAAAGACGAACACTTAAAAATATTATTTTAAAAAGTAATAAAAATGTCAAAAATAGTGATAAATGATAATAATAGAAAAAAGTTTGTGAAATTTTTAATAAAAAATAGTATGTGCAACTCGTGCGAGATTGTCGATTGCCCCACTCAAGCGAATGAGCGCACGAACGCAGTGAGTGCGCTCAACTTCGCTTTCGTGAGCAATCGACAATTTCTCGCACTTAATTGCACAATATACTACTATTATACCGGAAAGAAGTTGGCGCCGAAAGTTGAAAAATCTTTTTGTTTTTTATATGGTTAAATTGCTTTTTTGAAATCAGTAATTGCTCCACCTGAAACTTAATTATTTAATTAATTATTTATAAAGAAAAAAATTTTTTTCCGTTATTTAAGTTATCAAAATCTCCCAAAATAATACTTTTTTATATAATTTCTTTACGTCAATAAATTGCTCCCAGTTTGCTCTATTTAATTTAAAAGCTAAATCTTAATTTTTATAATGTTATTTAACTTGTCAAAATTATTATATGTTGTTAAATTATATATTGTTAAATTTGGCCGGCCCCTAAAAAGTGCCGCCCCTGCCGCTCCCACTACGATACGCCACTGATATATATTATATATATATATATATATATATATATATATATATATATATATATATATATATATATATATATATATATATAAAAACCCTCATCCAGTTCGTCACGGTTCAATTTCCATCACATCATCACATCAAATAAATTTTTTCTAAAAATTATGTTATGACTATTGAAATAAGTTTTCTTTGTTTTGAACGATTAAAAGTAAAAACAATTTAATCAGAAATATGCAATTATAAACGAATTTTTGATATTTTTTTTTTTTATCGTAACTATTTAAAAAAAATCCATTGCTTTTCATCCAAAGCTTATTACCTAAACTGTTAGAAGTATCTATCTGTAATTGAGGTATGTTGCTCGAATTTTGCCCGGTATTGACACCTAAGCTACTCTCAGAATACCTTTTCTTGGGGCCCATGAAATACGAAATTGGCCATGAAATAATGCATTTACTATTTTACTAATGGAGGTCAACATGACGTAAAATATGTGGTCTATTTAATGAAAATTACTAGAGGGTTTTTTGGGTCGCTAAATACGAATCTATTTGCAAAATAATGGAATTTCAAATAGTTGATTCATTCAGTCTGGTAGCTAGGATTTTTAAAAATATGAAAAATCAGCAAATTCTGTGAATTCAAATATTATCCTCATCGTTTCAGACGTTAATGACGCTATATCGCAATCAAAAACCTTAAATAGTGTATGCGGAGGATCGTTGATTTTTGAGAGGAAACGAGCAGTGTACTTCTTACAAATTAAAGAAAATTTTAATGAAAGTTACCCTAACTTATTAAATAGTTTATTTTTTTATACCCGATTGTCTAAAAAAATATTAAAGATACAACAATAGTGAACGCGGTTTTTTTTTTAAGGTAATTTTATGATCTTTAATTTTGTTAATAACTAAGTTTTACCTACGACTATAATAGTTTCTAAGAAATTTTTAAAAAAATGTAAAAGTGGGTCTATTTTTTAAGATGGCTGCTAAAGTTTACCTCCAATTTTCGGGGATTTTTGGTATAATCATCATTAGGTCCCAAAGAGTAATCTTGCGACGTTGAAAAACTTTCACAATTATTTCGCCACAACGACCGTTTAGAGCAGGGGTCGGCAACCCGCAGCCCGCGGGCCTCATGTGGCCCGTTTCCAGTTTTTATGCGGCCCACCAAGTAATTATAATCTTTCAAACAATTTTCTTATGCAGAGTTGATATAGCGAGTTGACGTACAAAATAGCGAATTTCTGTTTACAAAAATTAGTTTTTCTCGGAAACTAGTTGGCATAGAATAATTGTTCAAAAATCTTTTTTATGTGATTTTTTTCTCCTCTTTCCAACGGTGTAAGAAAATATCGCAAAAATTTGGGAAAATTTGGGAAAATGTTGGCAAAAAACTTATTTTTTTCACCAAAAATCCCTAAAAATCCGTTCCGGGCATCGGATGTATCTGGTTTTTTGAAATTCCAATATTTTCACCAAATTTCGTAAAAACAGGATGTTTCATCTAACAGTTACCAGGCAGACACATAGTAACGGGGTTCAAATCGCGTCATGACAGTGGTTCTAATAATTGAATTTTCGATTTAAAAATTTGCTAAAAGAAAAAACCCTTTTTAAACTATATACTACGTTACAAAATATCTGACTGTGCGGCCCGCTTAAAAATAATCTATTTTTAAATAGCCCGCCATCCGATAAAGGTTGCCGACCCCTAGTTTAAAGTGTTCATGCATTTTTGATACAATGCAAAATTCATCATTTCTGTAAAATTGAATTTTTAAAATCAACATTTTAAAGCTGATACTTTCTGTAGTGTCATCCTTTCATTTATAATAGGCCTATTATGTTATTTTTCGTGCGTACCCCGCACTGAAAACACGGCAAATATTTAGGGATACTCCAACCGAATTAATAAACTAAGACATAGTTACTTTAAAATTAAATAAAATTAAAATTCACATAGAAATTGAAAAATTATCCAACTGGATTAGGCGGGAGTCGAACCCGGATCTTTTCAAGCGTTTAACCAACTATACCACCGAACCGATGTTCGAAAACCACTTCAGTACGACAATTAGTCAATCACATACTCTCTGAAATACGAGAAGCCAGTACATATTATATTTATTAGCGAATTTCCAGAAAGAATTCTGGAAATTCAGCTATTACAGTAGGTGTCATGACGCGACTTAAGCCCGGCACTATGGCAGAAATTTGTTTTGAGGTCCCTAGAACCCAAAAATAACATTCACTAAAATTTATATATATATATATATATATATATATATATATATATATATATATATATATATATATATATATATATATATATATATATATATATATGTATTTATGTATCAGCACGATAACTCTCGAACGAAATGTCCTAGGTGTACGAAATTTGGTGAGAGCGTTGGAAGTCCAAAAATCTTGGATGAGTTCTTCAGCCAGACACGTCGGATGCCAGGAACATGGTTTTTGTTCTTGCAAAAAATTAGTTTTTTGCCAAAATTTGCTATAATTTAAAAGTTTTTGCCACATTTTTTTACACCATTGCAAAGACGGAAAACAATCACATAAAAAAGGTTTTTGAACTATTATTCTAGGTTAGCTAGTTTTTGAGAAAATAAGAAAATAAGTTCTGGACCCACCATCCACTACCGGTGTGGTTCTAGAAACCTCCGGCGGTAGGTGGAGTAATGTGATCGAAAATTTTTTCTCTTCTAACTGAACCTAACGGAACTTGATCTAACCTAACCGAACCTAAGGAAATTTGGTCTCAAACCTAACCGAACCTAAGGAAATTTTTTCTAACCTAACCGAACCCAACAAAATTTTTTCTAACCTTACTGAACCTTATTGTTCTATAATTTATATAAACTGAATTTATTATTAGCGAATTTCCAGAATGGAATTCAGCAATTACAGCCACTGTCATGACGCGACTTTAGCCCGGGAATATGGCAGAAACTTGTCTTGAGATCCCTAGAAATCGAAAATAATATTCACTAAAATTTATATATATATATATATATATATATATATATATATATATATATATATATATATATATATATATATATATATGTTGCAGCTATATTGTCAAAACCGTTTTATTATAATAACTCTAGTCAAATTATAAAAAAACCAAATATTGTCAACTAATGTTGTCTCTTACAATACACCTAGTAAATTTTAGTATTATTATAATTTCGCTAGACTCATTTAGAGAATTTGTGAAGTGTAATGCTTTTTGGCAATATAACCAAATCAGCTTACAGGAAAATATGTATTGTAAAAGTAAACACGATATGAATACGAAACTAATGATGTCAAAAAACTACTGAATCAATTTTGTAAGTTTAGATATTTACATAAATATGCTTTGGAGTAACCGATAAGAAATTTTTATTCCCTTTAAAAGTTTCCGTGGGTTGTGAATACTAAAATAAATAATGTCTTTACTACTAAGCCTATTTCAATAAAATTTTGTGGGGATACTTATATGGTTTAGAATAATTAATAGGATAATTTATATCCTGGTTGAAGGTTCCTACAGGATATGAATACGAAACTAAGTGGTATCAAAACTACAAAACCGATTTCAATCAAATTTGGTATGAATACCTTTATGCTTTGGAATAACAAATAGAAAATGTTTATCCCGATTATAGGTTCCCATGGGTTCCCAAATAAATTATTCAGTCAGCCCAAAATTATTGAAACGATTTCATTCAGTTTTAGTATGGATACTTATACCTTATGGAACAACACATAGGATAATTTTCATCCTGATTAAGGATTCCCTCAGGGAACCAAATAAATTATTCAATCACGTCAGAACTATTGAACAGATTTCAATTAAATTTAATTTGGATTTAGAGTAACTGCTGGGATAGTTTGTATCCCGATTGAAAGTTCCTAAGGGATATGAATATGAAACTAATTAATGTCAAAACTACTGATTCCATTTCAATCAAATTTGATATGAATGCTTGTATATTTTGGAATAACAAACAGGAAATTTTTATCCCGATTATAGGTTCCCATGAGAAACCTAATAAATAGTTCAATAACGTCAAAACTAGGCAAGCGATTTCAATTCTATTCAGTACTGATGCTCACATGCTTTGGAATAGCTGGTGGCATAGTGCGTATCCCGACTAAACGATTCTGTGGAATATGAATACGAAAGGTCCCCGTAGGAAATAAACTAATCATTACATACAAAAGTTGTATTGTATACTTAACCTATATTCAAATTCAAATACTTACATTTCAAATACTTACATTCAAATTCATTTCACTTACATTTAACCATGCTTCATCACTGAATTTAAATAATTTCTGCTTTCTTGGTTTTATCTCTTTTATTATTGAATTTACGTAAATTTAAAATTTGCAGTTTGTTTTTAGAAAAGAATAGAATATTGATTTGTTTCGAATATAAGAATTATTTAATTTTTTAACGATAACTCAGGATCAATTGTACTTGAAATGAGGTATAGCTACATAGTAATTTCCGAACAATTAAAATTAAATAGAACTTGATCAGTTTGTCACGTTTTTCTCTTATGTCAAGTATATAATATAATAATAATTTTATTACTTTATGGTTTTGTAAATTTTTCGTGCAGTGATCCAAACACCCTCACCAGTCTAGTCGATCTTTAAATATAAATTTTGAACATATGGTATGGGGCAGTTCAACATAACGGATGAAGAATACTTTTTTTTTAAATACATAGTTTTATGATTTTTTAAGTGAATGCTATTGTTTGATTTCTTTCTCCCAATCCGTATGCTATAAATCAGATATTTTTATGTGAATTTCAAAAGAAAACCCTGATGTTCTTCACAGTACAAGAATTTTAATTTGTATGTCATGGGAAGACTCATCAGCGATATAAACCAGATTAGTATCTGAGCTGTAAACCCTAGACTACCCCTTAATGAAAATTTTACTAGAGCTAATAATAAAAAGCTCGAGCTAATAATAAAAAGCTGAAAAATATTTTAAATTGAAATCTTATTATGTGTTCGGTTTTTCCTTTAGAAAACCGGGATAAAACTATTGTACATATTAATTCACAATAAAGTAGTTCAACCGCATTGATATAATTAAAATAAATTCCATGTTCCTACCGAACGATATCTCAGAAAAAACGGAGCAGCAATTTAATATTATTTCTAAATTCTTTAGTCAATCAATAAACAATCTAAAGAAAATCAACATTAATAATTAATTTATGAAATAGTAGCTCATTTCCCACGGGAATCTTCAACCTGTATAAAAAGTATACCATATATTTATTATTTTAAGGTATATGCCAATACTAAATTTGATTAAAATTGTTTCAGTAGTTTTGGTATTATTTCCACTCGTAATAGTAGGCGATAGGAACTTTCAAACGGAATTTTCAAACGAACTTTCAAAAATGGTTATTTATTAAAAAGCATATCATATAAATACGTATCTAAATCAAATTTAATTGACATTCGTTCAATAATTTTGAGGTGACTCAAGAATTTAGTCTGTGTCCCACTGGAACTCTTAACTGGGATAAAAATGTTTCTATCAATTATTCCAAAGTGTATAAGTTTATATACGAAATCAAACTGAAATCGCTTCAGTAATTTTGACCTGACTGAGTAATTTATTTTGTATCCCTCAGGAGCCTTTAATCGGGATAAAAATTTCCTTTCTGTTATTCCAAGTATACAAATGTTCTTACTAAATTTAATTGAAATCAATTTTGTAGTTTTACACTAATTAGTTTCGTATTAATATCCCGCAGGAACCTTCACCCAACATATAAATTATACTATCAGTTATTTTAAGCCATAAAATATTTCTACTAAATTTTGTTGAGATCGGTTTAGTAGTTTTGATACCCAATTAATTTCAAACTTCACAATTTCTCTAAATAAGTCTAGCGAAATTATAATAGTACTGAAATTTATTAGGTGTATTGTAAAAGACAACATCAGTTGACAATATTTGGTTTTTTTATAATTTGACTAGCGTTATTATAATAAAACGGTTTTGACAATATAGCTGCAACATATATATATATATATATATATATATATATATATATATATATATATATATATATATATATATATATATATATATATATATATATCCTTACTAATATCCTTACTAATATTATAAAGGCTAAAGTGAGTTTGTTTGTTTGTTTGTTTGACTGGCTTTCATGCCTCAACAGCTTAACTAATCAACTTGAAGCTTTACACAGACGTTGCTTGTGGGCCAGAGATGGTTATAGGCTACTTTTTATTTCGGAAAAATATTTCATTCCCGAGGGAAAGTGCATTAAATTACAACAGCTAAAAAACGGATAAATGATTTCAAACTTTGTATATTGCTAACAGAACTGATGAGAAAGGACTCAAACTACTTTATACCCCGAAAAATTTCCCGTGGGAAATTTCATTCCTGTGGAAAAATATATTTTAAATGAAACAAAAAATGATGATAGACAAATATGACGATATACAGCGATAAACATATGTTATTTTTTATCCCGATAAAATATCTCATTCCCGAGGGAAAATGTATTTAAAACGAAACAATGAAATAACAACTGACTATTAAAAAAAAGCATGTTTGATTTCAAACTTTGCATATTGTTTAGAGACGATGAGAAAGGACACAGACTACTTTCTATCCCGGGAAAGTATCTAACTCCCGTGGAAAATCTTATTCCCGTGGGAAAATATATATTTAAAACAGTATAAAAAAGAATTATTGATTTCATTTGAACTTGGCATGTTGTTAAAGGAATGTTATAGTCTATTTTTTGGCCGTGGAAAATATTGTATTTCTGTGGGAAAATTCCAAATAAAAAAGTAATAATACCTACTCGACGCGTAATAGCGACGTGATGAAAGTACACTTTATATGTTTTAACTAGATGCCATAATTTCAAATTCCACATATATATTTGTATATATATATATATATATATATATATATATATATATATATATATATATATATATATATATATATATATATATATATATATATATATATACATATATAGCTATATATATATATATATATATATATATATATATATATATATATATATATATACATATATATATATATATATATTAGCTGTTACCCCCGTCTATATATATATATATATATATATATATATATATATATATATATATATATGTATGTATGTATTTATGTATCACCACGATAACTCTCTAGCAAAACTTTCTAGGCTTACGAAATTTGGTGGGAAATTTGTTCTTGCAAAAAATTAGTTTTTTGCCAAAATTTGCTATAATTTAAAAGTTTTTGCCACATTTTCTTACACCATTGCAAAGACGGAAAAAAATCACATCAAAAAGGTTTTTGAACTATTATTCTAGGTTAGTTAGTTTTTGAGAAAATAAGAAAAAAAAGTCAATTTATTATTTTATGGAGATATCTGTAAAAATGGAGCCAAATACTTTTTGTGTTGATGCTTCAATATTTATTTAAAATACCCCTGTCGCAGCATCCTGTATAACATAGCGAATTTCCATTTACAAAAGTACGTTTTTCTCGGAAACTAGTTGATATAGAGTAATTGTAAATAAAAAAACCTTCTTTATGTGATTTTTCCTCCTCATTCCGTCAAATTTTTTTCACGAAAAATTTCATTTCACGAAAAAAATTTGGCGGAATGAGGCGGAAAAATCACATAAAGAAGGGTTTTTTTATTTACAATTACTCTATATCAACTAGTTTCCGAGAAAAACGTACTTTTGTAAATGGAAATTCGCTATGTTATGCAGGATGCTGCGACAGGGGTATTTTTAATTACAAATGTTTCACCGGCCCTCAATAACATTTGTAATTAAAAAAATAAGACATACTTTGACATCTTATAGATTTTTATTCTAACTTGATGTTATTTAATCTTGAAGTCGGTTTGAAAATAATTTATTATTTTGTCATTTTTATAACTTCAGCCGTGTAGTCTTAAGCAGACTCATAATTTTTTCAGTGAATGTGCTTATATTACACACAAAAGAAACAAGTCAGTCACCACCTTAAGGTCTATAAATGAGCAAATATTTAATTAACTTATTCAAACATTAATCTATAATTATAGGATTGATCCTGCTCGTTATAATTAATGGCAGTTTATATTTTGAAATCCAAAAAATATGTTTTTAAGAAAGTTTACTCATCAATTAAAAATTACCATTTTTATTTATTTATTTACTTAATTTTTTTTTTCAGAAACAACAGAAAAAATGGTTGTTGTATTATAGTTCACGTCTTTTTTTATAATTCACAATTAACTCAGGTGAAATTAACATTGTAAGTACAAACCTAATTACTATGTAGATACTTAATATACTTACACTTAATAACATAATATTACGCAGCAAGAATTGTACAGCTTGTTTAGTTTAACTTGGCGGGTGACAAAATCGGCGCAGAAACCAATTTGTGTAAGTAGTATTGTAGTACTGTAGTAGTATTTGTGTACTTACACTCTGTACACATGCTGATACACACTAACACACATACAGATATGCATGAGGTTCAAAGTCCAGTCGCCAAGTAGAAATGAACAAGCTGTAAGTGCATGTTATGCACAATTTATACTTTTTCGGATTAATATATTTATATGTACAACATACAATCTAATTTAAATTAATTTTTTTGCTATATTTATTAGAAAATACATATATTCCTGCCTTTTTTTTAGGTTGCTCAAAATAGAAACGAAAATGGTGCTTCTTGAGCAATTTTATTACTTAAATGCACAAAAACATGAAAAAATTAGCAGTTTATGGAAAGGTAGGTATCTTTGTTGTTGCAGATTGTAACCATCCTAAACCGAAGAATTATGTTGACAAAATTAATTTTTTGTGAACCCTTTTTGGAAAAATACACCTAACTTTTTAAGTGGATTTTTTCTAACTGTACATTTGCTTTTAATTAATTAATTACAGTACAATTTACAAGTCAAACAAGGAATGTTAAGGGAGGTGTCATTTCTGTGATTTCATTCATTTTAACATTTATATTGTAGTACTTGACAAAGTAACAAACATATTTTAATTGTACGTGCCCAATCGCATATTTAGGGAGTAAAACACCCGTTCAAAAATTTGCTGAAAAATCATATTTTGGTATTTTTCCCATACTAGCCCTTAAGCAATTTTAATGAAATATGGTTAAAAGATTTAGACTGAGGCTGCATTAGTTTAGAATTTTTTTCATTGGGGTTACATAATTTTTAAGGCGTTAAACACCCCTAAGAATGGGTTTATTAAAAATTTTTTGGCTCATCCATACCTCAAATTCTTTAAAATTCTCTAAAAAGGCTACAAGGTATTAGTTAATAAATAATACGTGTTACCCACTGTAATGGTGCGGCGTAACTGGACGTTTCCCCATTATTCTTGAGACTCTACTGTACTTAACATTGCGTACGGCCTAACGGGGTTCCACTGTACTTCGATACCCACCAGTCGAAGTACACGCGAATGGTATCAACAGTAAGCAATAACCCTTCACCAAGCTAGTGACGCAACGGATAAGACGGCCGACCGTGAACCCAAAGGACCGGTGTTCCGTTCCCAACACCGGCAAACTTCAACATCAATTTTTTTTAATCACACTTTTTTTTCCTTTCTTATGTCATGGTGGAATATTCTCGAAGAATCTGGAAGAACGGCAACCGATAAACAAGTACGTAACATCTCGACAACATAACACCTGACGTCAGCTCCAACAGAGTTCGTCACAATCGGAACCAGAGTGCCACAACATTGGCGCCCGAACAAGAAAACGGACACAACAAAGACAAGGATCGAATACAACAAATGGTGCCCGAGCTAAATAGGAAAAAGCAACAGTTCAAGGAAGAGGCCAAGGGAGTTGGAAGGACGCAATACCGGCAGATCCCGTTCACCTTCAGTATGATACAAATGTCCGAGGGACTGGACACCACGATGGCACCTAAGGGAATGGAGGCAACACTGGATGAACACCGGGAAGCGGCGCAGCCATACCTAAAATTTTCAGGCACATCATCAGACACGATACAAGGAATGTTCGCGTCAATGATGAGCCACATGAATCGATTGTCAGAGCAAAGGCAGCAAATGTTTGACAGACTGGACAAACAACTGGAAGAAAGGATGATGGAATCAACCACAAGAATAAAAGAACGAATAGACGAGCTTTTCAAACAATCCACCGACGAACTATGTGTTACCAACAAAAAGCGCAACCACAATAGCAACGAAACAGAAGGGTCAATCCACACGAATCCGACTGACACCATCGGACGGATCCAAATCACAGAAACAAGACCGGAAGATGTCACGGAAGCGACGACTATCCCACACGACGTCTTGGACAGGGCGCAGACAACGCAGCCCCAAGAGAGCCAGGAAGAGGGAATCGTACAGCGACACATGATCTTCAGTCCAATAAGTGAACCGTCCGACGATGAAATCCACGAACACAGAGAAGTTGAAGATACCGCCAAACCACCAACTGAAGAAGGAAGAATGAACGCCGCAGAAGTCATAGAACCAAAGGAAGAACCTGTCACTGTGGTACAGGAAGGCCAATCCGCTCCGGCCAGTTCAGCGACAAGGGGGAAGGCCAATGGGTTCGAGCTCGGGGAGCTGCCCATGACTCAAATGAAAAGTCCAGAAACTGGGGGAAGGTCGGGCCGACAACACATACGACTGGTCAAGGGAAGAAATCGGCGACACCTCTTGCGGCACAATAAGGACAAGGTCTGGAAAAGGGTCCAGTTGCGAAGGAAAGTAACTGGCCGCCCAGTAGCACCGCTACGACGAAGAAGGAAGAGGAAGAGATGTGTAAGCTCGGGCAGCTTCACAACATCCAATAGAAAGGACCAACACAAGAAGGAAGACGGCGGCAAATTCAGGAGGGGTCGCATAACATTCGACCCAGGAAGAGAAAAGTAGCATTGGGGGCACGGTAACCATTACGATGAACATTCGGCTACTCGCACATGAAGACCAACACGACAAGGCGATCTATAACCATCAACTCGCACGGGCCGATGAAGAAGAGGGACCAGTAACAAGATCGTGAGGGGTACACACAGGACTGGCGTCAAGATGGACGAGCCATGCAGGGTGCAGCAAGTTTTACCTGCCGGTGTTCGTACACTGGATACAGAGCCCGCTACTAAGGTACATCGAAACTCACTCAAGCGTGCCAATATAAGGATCAAGGAAGCAATCGATGGGTTCGAGCTCGGGGAGCTGCCCACGACTATAGGGGATGATCCAGAAGTGGAGGAAGAGAGAGCGACCGGTACCAGAATTGCGGGACAGGGAGGGTCACCAGCCGTACAACTTGCGGCCCCGGAAATAAGAAGTCGAAACGGCCGTACGCAATGTCTTTGGAGGGGGTAATGTTGAGACTCTACTGTACTTAACATTGCGTACGGCCTAGCGGGGTTCCACTGTACTTCGATACCCACCAGTCGAAGTACACGCGAATGGTATCAACAGTAAGCAATAACCCTTCACCAAGCTAGTGGCGCAACGGATAAGACGGCCAACCGTGAACCCAAAGGACCGGTGTTCTGTCCCCAACGCCGGCAAACTTCAACATCAATTTTTTTTAATGACACTTTTTTTTCCTTTCTTATGTCATGGTGGAATATTCTCGAAGAATCTGGAAGAACGGCAACCGATAAACAAGTACGTAACATCTCGACAACATAACACCTGACGTCAGCTCCAGCAGAGTATTTAAGCCCGCTCACCCAGGCCGAAAGAATCAGTTGTGTATCATCAGTTGTGTATAATTAGTCGTGTGCAATCAGTACTCGACAACATAACACCTGAGGTCAGCTCCAGCAGAGTATTTAAGCCCGCTCACCCAGGCCGAAAGAATCAGTTGTGTATCATCAGTTGTGTATAATTAGTCGTGTGCAATCAGTACTAGAAGGAAGTGTTGGTAAATAGCAGTCATAGTGAATCAAGGAATCCGACCGGACGGAAATTGGACATCGAATTGGATTTGAATTGGCAATTGGACATTGTATTGAATTGGAACAACCTGGCTTTGGAATTTGGACTTGGAAGAAATATTCATTTTGTTAAACATTGTTATTTCAAATCATAAATTGTTAATAAATTGTTGTTAGAAAAAAAAAACTTCTGTCTTATTAATTGGAAAAACATATTTGGAAAGTTGGGTACTCCAACAGCGTTCGTCACAGGCGAACCCAGAGTACGACAACATTATAAAATTTATAAAATAGGAAAATAAGGTTAATTGTTAATTCCTTGACTTGAAATAGATAGTTTTGAACCACTGAAGTAGCTTGATGAGAAAAAATTTAGGATTGCAGCTTGTAATTGAATGTCATAGATTATGAAATAGTGGAACAAAATACAAATAAAAATATAAATTAAGTTTTATTTATTATTTTGAGTAAATGTCGAATAGTGGTACGGTAAACAGACGTTAAAATGATTCAGTTTTCGGTATGACTGCATTTTACAATGTAATTATAAAATTTTATAGAGGTATTAAAAAAATGTTAATTAGAACTATGGAGGATAATTTTCGCAGTAATGAGATTCTTCAAAGAAGTGTTTTAAGCAGAGCGATAATCCATGACATTTAATTACAAGCTGCAATACTAAATTTTTCTCATAAAGCTACTTCAGTTTTTCAAAATTATCTATTTCAAGTCAAAGAATTACAAATTAGTGGTAATACGTATTATTTATTAACTAGTAATTTGTAGTCTTTTTATAGAATTTTAAAGAATTTTAGCTATGATTTTCCCAAAAAATTTTTAACAAACCCATTCTTAGGGGCGTTTAACCCATTAAAAATTGGACCCCATTGGAAAAAATTCTAGACAAATATACCCTCAGTCTAAATTTTTGGACCACATTTCATTAAAATTGCTTAAGGGCTAGTATGAGAAAGATACCCCATATGATTTTTCAGCAAATTTTTGAAGAGGTGTTTTACCTCCTAAATATGCAGTTGGGCACGTACAATTAAAATAGGTGTGGTACTCTATCAAGTACTACAATATACCTTAAAATGAACGAAATCGCAGGGGGGCAGTTCCGTAACATTCCTTGTCAGTACCGCCTCTATAAATATTATGTATGTACCTACATACGAATAATGGATTTCCATGAAACAACCACCCGTGGGGCATAATTCCACCATTCGGCAGGGACCGGGATACGCCCAGTCAGCGCGCACAGGTCTAGAGATATTATACTATCTCCATGCTCCCAGTTTACTTTGGGGGTTAGAGCCCCTCCGCACCACTGGTCAGGCCGCGTGGTATCTAAACACATTTCTAATTGAGCAGGTTAGCACCCGAGCTGTACGTAGCTCACCCGTCGAGACTCACAATAATGAATCTCTAGCCCGCGAACTTGAGCTTTTAACCACTATCGCCACGAAACCAACCTCAGTGACCGAGGCGAGCACAAGGCCCGCTGGAGATCTCGGCCCCCATGGTACCGATAAGAGCAGTACTATCAGATAATAACTATATATATACCGTATTTTCCGGCGTATAACGCGCACCCCAATTTTTTTTTTTTTGTATATTTTTGTATAACCCCAATTTTGATAATCATATAAATGAATCTTATACCTAACTAAAATAAGTTTGATTCATAAACTTATTGTATGGAATAATTTGAAAATTAAGAACGGGATTACGATAAGGACGGGAAGAGGCTATCAAGGTGGGGTCAAATTTTGTGCAAATTTTGGATCCGACCCAACTTTTAAGGGGGTGGTGGAGAGCAACAAAACAATAGAACTTTTCCAAACCGGTTGGAAATAATGTTTCGGTCAATTATCTACAACATATCCACAATTCAGCTTCCTAGGATGATTTGGAGGGAGTAGAGGGGGCAAAAATTATTTTGGCTGGATCTAACACACCCACAGCCCCCCAAAATTAACGTAGAGGGTTTAAATTAGGTATGTTGATAGAATTCGTACCTAGGGTCTGTTCTTTGGAGATTTTAATATTTTACCCCCACCCCCACCATTTTTAAGTTACAATTTCATGCTTTTTTCACGTTTTCGAAGTTTTCTACCACTCGCACAGGTCACCCAAATAAACGTAGAGGGCTGAAATTTTGTATTCGGATTGATTTAGTATCAAGGGGATACCTTTTCGGAGTCTCAACTTTTAACCCTTACCCCCACCATTTTTATGCCAAAAAGAACATGATTTTTCTTGTCTTTTAACAGTTTCGTTCGGGTCAAAATCTCCCCAAATAAACCTAGAGGGCTGAAATTTTGTGTACAGGTTAAGCTAATAGCCAGCCACTGCTTTTTGGAGGTTTCAACTTTTAACCCTTACCCCCATGATATTTACGCCAATATTTCCTTGATTTTTTTGCTTTTTTTCTAACACGTCTAGAGACTCTCTAAGTAAGCCTAGAGGGCTGAAATTTTGTACGTGTATTGAGTTAATATCCAGCTAATGCCTTTTAAGAATTCCACGTTACTTTTCCCCCCACTTCTCCCATTTTCACATTGGAATTCAATGGTATTGTTAAATGTGTTTTAAATGCTTTATTTTTATTCTAATACAAGTAGGCGTACAGTAATTTTAAAAATATAAAAAAAAAATGATCTTACTTTTATAACAAATGCAATACATAAATATTAAGTAAATTAAAAATGTTATTAAAGAAATCTTATTAAAGTCACTGTTTATTTCTAAAGTAGGAATTTTGGATTTTTTTAGAAAGAAAAAATATCTTCATAAAGGCCTTCCAGTATACTATTTAAGGTCCTTTTTAATATTTAAAAATAAAACACAAAGGCAATTGGCGGATAAGCATGGGTAGGAATGCCCTCGTACGAATTGTGTTGGCATTTTTCCTGCTAACTGCTATCGTCATAAAATTGAAATTTACTGAGATTCAGCCCTTAAAAACTTAAAACCTTTTTTTTAAAGCCCCAATCAGCCAGACACTCATCACCAGTTTTGAAACCAGCAAATTGACAAATCGCTTGTAGACTTTCAATCTCATTTCGCTTGTAGACATTCAATACCGAAGATGAAGGGGAAAATTCGACTCCCGTGATAGAGCCCCACTGTTCACGGCGTTTTTTTTATTTTTGATCAGATGTGTATTTCTTGAGATATTTCACCATTTCTACACTTTTCTTCCGGAATCAGCATAAAATTTATTTTTACAATTACATCACCATCTATTGCGTGTTGTACTGTGATTACTGAGAAAATCAGGGAAAAACGATAGGGTAATAAATATACTAGTAAATGACACTATAATAGTTAATGACAGTCTGATGTAATACTTTGAGGCCTTATCTCAGGTTTTCTGCATCAGCAACTGATTCCCCAAACTTTTTTATAAATTTCAAGCCATCCCGCATCCTTTGTTATCTACCTTGTTCTAAAGAAAAATTATTAACAAATAGTGTCATAGACTGACTAATATGCATATTAAGCTCATTGCTATAAAAAGAAATTGAAAAAATAATATTTTTCAATTTAAAAAAATAAAAGTATTAAGTTCATACTATCAATTGCAATTAAATTGGAAACCAAACGGTATAACTTCTATCTTCCTACATAATTTGGTTGCAGTACAGCAAATTTTTAAAATGTAGACTTGCGTGAATGTGTCACTCATTAGTATGTTTACTATAAAAAATTAGCAATAAAAGAAAGTTTGTATAAAAATGTTTCTGAAATACTAAAATTTAAAATGTCACGGAATGTATCTTCTCTTTTACTTATTAAGTCATAGATTCAAAGTATCTAAAAAATTTACAAATTCTAGCCCTTAACAAGAACTTTTAATTAAATTTATTCACTTATTTTTGTGATAAGTTTTAGCTACGGAACTCTAAATTATATTTGAATCAAAACGCGTAGTTGACCAAATTTTTATAAATTGTTATTACATTTTTCTTTTTAGCTGTACCTGTAATTCTTATTATTTTGGGAACTTCATCCGGATTAGGTTACTCAGTTATATTTGGTTCAATTCATAAACGGTTTATTGGTCGATGTATATTTTTTTCTTCATTCTATGGAAAATTATATAACAACACTAACGAAACATTGCATCGTCATGAAAATTTTTCGGAACATCAAGAACACTTAAAATTTTTAAGTTGGTATGAGATACAATGGTATTCGAATACAATGTGCGATTTTATGCAGTATACACCATTTTTCTGCAGTATATTCGGACTTATATTATTAACATTAGTTTTTATGTGTGGCAAAGGTGGTAATGATATAAAAAACGGGTAGGAATATTATTTTTTTTTTTAATTATTTATGAGTTTTGGCAAAAAATAATTATTTTTTAGATTGCACAAATCATGGAAAATTGTCGTACCAGGATTAGTTATTACCTTAATTTTCTCTCTTCTATGTTTGGTAATCTCGTTACTCTTTGCAATAGGATTGAACGAATTTTGCCACAATTACCGTAGATTGTATGGTGAAACGTAAGTTGTAGTACAATTAAATTTTTTTTATTTTTAAATCAAAAATGTATTCTTTACTTTTAGATCATGCTCAGACACTGTTAACATAGTTAGTAAGGCAGTTCTTTATGATTATAAAAGAGAAAGGCAAGCAATTAAAAAATATTTTTACGGACATGTTGATGATACCTATGATTTCTACGAAGTAGATAATCTATTATACTACGCAGACACAAGTAAGATAGTACATGTTGCAAAATTGTTACTCAATATTACAATGTCAGCTTGGTTTGCCTGTGTCTTTGTATTTGTACTACGAATTTTATGGTCAATTGACTTTACTTTAATTAAATTTACAATCAGAAGTTGCGAGGTAAGCTATAGATTTAACTAAATGGTAAGTTTATAATGCTTAAGGATTGAACAGACCGGTACGAAAGACTGTAACATGACCACAACTTGACCGGATTATAACTCGTGGCATAGTGCAGTCAGACCGAACATTGACACTATTCGGTCGATTCGGTCGAATCGTAAAACTATTTAAATGAAAATACGGCACAGTTATCTAATTCGCGATATTAAATGTAGCGATAAATAAATAGGGGTAACTGTGTCAACATAATCCAGCTATTTGCGTAGTTTAGTCTCAAAGTTTCTGCCAGTTTGACCCAGGTAAAAGCAATCACAATCTTTGCAATTTAATTTATAGAGACCCGACTTTTTTTAATTTATCTGTTTTAGTTTTATTATTATATATTAAATTGCTTAAGTTAGAACTTGATTTAAAGCGCTACGTTTATATTAGATTTAGTTAGAGAATTAAAAATATTAAAATATTAAAAATATTCTAACTAAATCTAACATAAACGTAGCATTTAAATCAAGTTCTAACTTAAGTAATTTAATATATAATAATAAAACTAAAACAGATAAATTAAAAAAGTCGGGCGTCTATAAATTAAATTGCAAAGATTGTGATTGCTTTTACCTGGGTCAAACTGACAGAAACTTTGAGACAAGAAGGGCAAAACATTTCAGATCATACAGTAGGAAGAAATGTAAAATGGAAAATAGTATTTAAGTACTATAAGGTCACCACCATCTTCATCAACATTTTCAACTCTGAAAAGGACACTACTGAAATTTTTGACTGAATGGGGGCATTTGTGAATGACGTTCACAATTATCCCACAATTTTAAAATCATGGGGTAATTGTGAATTGGTAATAAATTGTCCAATTTCTTTAGCAGTTAATAAGAAACCCTCTCAGGGTTTAGACCACTTCTTTAGAAGTACTTTTAACCATTTCTTACCTTTTAAAAAAAATATATTTAAAAAATTTTTTTTGAGGATTGGTCGAAGTAAGATACACAAAATTTTGCAAGGGTTTTTTCAAAATAAAAAAAAGATACTGATACTTAGAGAATTGTTATGGAATTTTAATAGCATATTAAGAAAGGACAGAAAAACATACTAAGAGTTGATTTTTAACAATGTTAATGTTATTTTAGAAATTATAGGCGCCGTTCACAATTACCCCAATTCATAATTACCCCGGTCAACCCTACATCATATCATATAATACATTTTAATAAATTTAAAGAATGCAAAAAATCTAACAGTGGTGTTTAGTCTTTTTTAACATGCAAGTTACATTTTTCAAAGTTATGTAATTTCCGTGTGTAATTTTTATGTTGTTTATACCGTTCCAATTTTGTAAAAACAATGAAGAAATCAGTATCGAAAACAGCTTCAAATTACATGTTTCTAACGTCAAAATTATGATTTTTGAAGTTTCTAAAAAAGTCATGTATACGTGCTGATGTAATCAATGCCCCATAATTTTTACACGTTACAGTGTAAAAAATTAAAATACAGTGGATCTCAGTTAATATCTAGTAAAAACAAATTTTTTTTAATTTCTTGAAATACTTTCCCAAATTAAAAATTAAAAACAAAAGTCTTTTTTTACATATCACATTATGTAGGATATCGTTTGAAAGGGCTCGAAGAATTGTTTTTTATTATAAGTCTTGTTTGTGAAATACTGTCACTTAAAAAGAAGACTAAATTAAAATTATTTCGATTAAATTGTTTCGGTAACTTTCGGAGGTATAACCAACTAAATGTTCGCCAATCAAATAACAAAAAATAAAGTGAGAATATAGTTTCCCATAAATGATGTTACCGTGGAGGTATATTTTGCATATTTTGGTATTAGAAAGCAATCCCTTAAAAAGTCAAGTCTAATAGATCATTGGAAGAAATACTATAAAATGAATACAATTATTATCGTCGCCTCTTATCGCATATTTTGTAGTATTGTGTATGGTTAAAATGGGTATGCAGGATTTGAACGGCGTCCTTTATAACTATCATAAAATTGGTCCCTTTTAACAGCAGGACATTTTTGAAAAAATGAGAAAAGGTCATTTATGACACTTATGATATAGTTTTGTACGTATTTATACGTATACTTGTGTATTACCTTTTATACATATACCAGGTGTTCCAAGTTATTCATTCAGTAAAAATTAAAATATTTACCTTTAATCTGTAAAGTAAGTATATTAAAATTAATTTTGCTGTTGATAATTTGATGACCTAGAAAATTTTTTCCTACTAAATATTTATAAGTTTAATTGCAATCTTAATAATATTATAAATGTGAAAGTTTGGATGTCTGTTTTTTTCCAAAACGGCTTTTACCTTTGCTTAATACAATGTTTCTCAAAGTGTGGTACGCGTACTCCTGGAGTTACACCAGCTAGGTATAAGGGATACTCGGCCATATTTGTGTAAAAGTTAGTTTTGTGTAAAAGAATTATTTTAATTCGTTCGAGGAAAATTTTGCTTGCTAATTTTTCTTACGATTTTATAATTTTTATAGTTTTTAATATGTTTTTGGTAGTTATGTTGAGATACGGCTTCATCTTTTCCTGGCTCTAAAGAAAAGACTAGACTATGATTTTATTGATTTTTTAAAAAAATGTTCAGCATTACTGCGAATTAGTTAAAAATAATACTCCAATTCGATATCAATACTTAAAAGGTTACGAAACTATCGTTAAAGAAATGAATTCAATTTTTTCAAAATTTTTTTTTGTTATATTGTGTGTATGTGTATTTATGTGGGTTTGAATGTTCATTCTGGTAAAACTAGCCAAAAAAAAAACATTTTTTCAAGAATAAAAAAAATAAATATCAAGCTTTGTTTTTGAAATATTGGGCACGGAAATTAGGGAGTTAGTTTTAATTTGACAACAATCCTTTACCTAATATAAAATGATAAAAATAAACATTAATAGATTTGAGCGTTACTTTATGGTATTCCATATTTGTAAATAATAAACAAATATTTTACTTCGCAAAAATACCACTTTTATTTTGAAACTGTGACAATATTGTTTCGAACCGTCATGTCAGTTCATTTTCAAACAGAGTTTGAAAATGAACTGACGGTTCATTTTCTGTTTGAAAATGAACTGACGGTTCGAAACAATATTGTCACAGTTTCAAAATAAAAGTGGTATTTTTGCGAAGTAAAATATTTGTTTATTATTTAAAAATAAACATTACTTAAAAATGTAAATTAGTCCTGAAAGAGTTTTTTAGAATTTCCGAAAATTTTTTGGGTATTATCAAATTTTAATATAGGCAATAATTTATTTACAAGAAACTATTTAATCAGACATTATTTAAAATAATGTCAATTTATTACATTACACAATACATTATTTATTTGGCATTTTAAATTGTCCGGGTTTAATGTATTAAAGTCCGGCGTTTCTAAACCTATTGTCCAGTTCCAATTATTTTAATGGTGGCAGCTCTAACGTTGATTCATATATTTTTATTTTAATTTTGTGCAACATCTTTCTTTTTGACATTACCTACCCGATAATAAAAATTAATTACCATTGCTGGTTTATCCAAAATTTGTCACAGGTGGATACCATCTGTAAATGTAAAAGTTGGAATTTCCATTACTAAGGTAGGTATATTTATTATCAATCCTTTTGTAATAACAGGTATAGTTTTTCAATATTTAAATGAGATGACTTTTCAAGTACGGCAATAATCAGCAGTATTGTTTGCAGCATGTTACCTACTTATCTATATACATGCAAAAAGAAACCGTCGCTTTTAAAACAGGTAACAAATTTAAATACAATTGGAGTGAACATAGGGTGGTATTTGTTGTAAGCAATAAAATAATTTAACTTTTTGAAAGTTTATGGTCACTAATTACACCCTCTCGAAAAGTCATCCCAAAAATTGTTGGAAAAGGTATAAAATAGATGTCTTCATTAGAATATTTTAATAAAACGTAAATTTAAGTACTGATCCTTGCGGTGTGAAGATTAAAGGACAATTAAACCAAAAATGCAATTCTTGCAAAGTTTGACAAACTGCAACAATTACTTGAACCAAGTTGGGATAATCAATTTTTTATTGAATTATCAGTTTATATCCGGAAACAAAGTTTGCACATCTTGTGGGAGGAACCAAATGAAAATTCAATCAAACGGTAAGAAATATAACTAAATTATTCCATAAAATATATTTTTATTAATTATTTTAAATAATGTCTGATTAAATAGTTTTTTGTAAATAATTATTGCCTGTATTAAAATTTGATAATACCCGAAAAATTTTCGGAAATTCTAAAAAACTCTTTCAGGATTAATTTAAATTTTTAAGTAATGTTTATTTTTATCATTTTATATTAGGTAAAGGATATTACATGCATAGATGCACCAACAAGAATTGTAGAAAAAAGAGCTCAATTCGCAATGGAACTCTTTTCAACAATACAAGGATTCCAATTGAAAAAGTAATATTGGTCTTGGTTTGTTGGATACCGAAATATCCGAGCAGAATTATAAAATTAGAAACTGGACTGGATGACAAAACTATAAGAAAATTATTAAATACCTTTCGAGATATTTTAACGGTGTGGCTAATGGAAACCAGTTCCAAGTTAGGTGGAGTTGATAAAATCGTTGAAATAGATGAAAGCGTTTTTGGAAAAAGGAAATTTAATAGGGGTCGGTTGACAAACACTAAATGGGTGGTGGGTGGGATTGAACGAGAAACCAAAAAATGTTTTTTAAGGGTGGTACAGAAACGGGACGCTACTATGCTTACAAACATTATTTTGGAACTTATTGAACCAGGAACCACTATAATGACGGACTGCTGGAGGGGTTATAATACTGCTCTTTTAGAAGCTTCGGGATTTCGTCATCAGACTGTCAACCACCGACAAAATTTCGTGAATCCTAACAATCCAAGTGTCCACACACAAAATATAGAATCAAACTGATCCAGAATTAAAATGGATATGAGGCGAAAAATTGGAAGAATGTCGACCACCAAAATTGAAAATTACCTCACTGAATATATGTGGAGAAGCCTTCATAACACTAATGAGGAGCTATTTTACGATTTTGTGCGCCCCGTAAATTCCTTCTATCCCGTTTGATTTCTGGTACATTTCCTTATATCCATCTACTTTTCATCCTTACCTTCTATCTTCTTATCCTCTTCTTCGTTATAATCATTTTTTTGTAAATATTATCAAAAATGGACAAGGCTCTATGAGCCGCTAATTACGTTAATTTGATGCACGGAATTATATTTACACGTGTACCATATTTATGTGGTTAGTGACTTATAGTATATTCTACAGAAATTACTTACTTTTCTGAATAAAGTGGTAATATTAAATAATGGTAATATTAAAAAATAATAAATATTTTAATTTTTACTGAATGAATAACTTGGAACACCTGGTATATGTATAAAAGGTAATACACAAGTATACGTATAAATACGGACAAAACTATATCATAAGTGTCATAAATGACCTTTTTTCATTTTTTCAAAAATGTCCTGCTGTTAAAAGGGACCAATTTTATGATAGTTATAAAGGACGCCGTTCAAATCCTGCATACCCGGTTAAAATTATACTATTAACTATCCATACACTACTATAAATGTTTGTTAACTCATATCTATGCTAATATAATAAAGAGAGAAAATTTATTTTTATGTCCGAAGTAAACTCAAAAAGTACTGAACCGATTTTGAAAATTTTTTCACTGCTAGACAGCTAAACTATTCTAGATTAACACAAATTGTTATATGAGATTACGAGGTCCCCCGAGGGCCTGGGGACCCAAAAAGTGTATAAAATAAAGTGTCCATCAGGGTCCTAGAGTTCCCAAAAGCTCCAAAATTAACTACCCATTCAATTTTGAAAATTTATTACTGTTGGAAAACTAAACAATTCCAGGCTGACATAAGCTATATTTTGTTAGATTGTCCAGGATTTTGGAGAAATTTCTTCTCAATACTATTGAATTATGGGAGAAGTTAACATGAGGTCAAAATAGTCCGTCAGGGTATTACAGACTCAGAAAAGGCTTAAAATAAACAATTAGACGAAATTAGCTAATAATATCATAGTGATTATTTATGGATCACTGGGTAGTAAGGTCATAGTAATTATGGATCACTGGGTTATAAGGTTATAATGATTATAAGGATAGACCACTGGAGAGTAAAATCATAGTGATTAAAGGTCATTAAAATCATAAAATAAATTTTGATTCTCTGTAACGTTTAAGCGGAATGGTCTTTTTCATTGCGTTTTGTTTTTGACTTTTATTCATAAATACTTATATATCAATCGTTTATCAGCTACTAACCCGAAGCCCTTTCTTTCGGAAATTTTGAAATATCTGATTTAAAAGTAATTTAAATAACTTTTAAATCTGATATTTTGAAATTTTGTAAGAAATGTTATTTATAGCGGTTGGCTTCGCTCGCTAAACGGCTCAAAAATAGAAATGTCGTCAAAAGTAATTTTTTGTCTCATTTATGCCTTTTATATATATATATATATATATATATATATATATATATATATATATATATATATATATATATATATATATATATATATATATATATATATATATATATATATAGCTAAATACTAATGTTTTAATTTTTTTTTAAATCCTGCTATAGATAATTAGTTCTGGATATGCCCTTGAAAGTGAAGAATCGAATGATCTGCTTCTTCGAAAAATTGTAAGTTCTTAGAAATTACTAAATAATAATTATTATTTAGTAATACTTATAATAATAATTAAATTTTAAAATATTATTTAGTAATAATTAAAATAATAAATTATAATTTTAAAATTAATAAATCATTAATTTTTTTTTAAAACACTCTAAGTGTACCAAAATAGCTATTTATGTAACAAGTACATAATGAAGATCTTTATGAACGAGCCGTGTTTATGGCTGAGCGAGCTTGCGAGCGAGGCCAATAAAAAAAGGCGAGTTCATAAAGTCAAATTATGTACAAGTTGCATACAAAGCTTTATGTACGACTGTTAAAATTCCTAGTTATCGATAAAAATCGAATTTATAAATCTCACGTCTATACTTTAAATAAAAAATGTATTTTATATATAGTTGGCATAGAGAAATTTATTGTATTTAAAGTATGCTTTGGTTATTATCTGTCATCTAAAGCTAATAAAATATTGGAGCATTTTCAAAAGATTTTTCAACAAAAATTATTAATATTTAAAAAGAAAGGAGAAAAAGCTGCCTGGAATAAATATTAATAATAGTTCAGATTGTGTAACTAATATTAATTATGCCAACATTTGTAAATATGGTATACAAATAAAGTTAGTGTGTTTTCTGTTTATTGTAAAATTGAAATTAAAATTTATCAAGTAGACTATTCTTTATGGCACTAGTGCTTTTTGCTTTTCTTTATGCAACTAGTGCCAAAAAGTAATACTTTTCATATCTCTTAACAATGTAATAAAATAGGGTTTTATGATTCAGTCCAGAAATATTTTATGTACGACTGAATCATAAAAGCCTATTTTATTACATTGTTAAGAGATATAAAAAGTATTACTTTTTGGCACTAGTTGCATAATGAAAAGCAAAAAGCACTAGAGCCATAAAGAATAGTCTACTTGATAAATTCTAATTTCAATTTTACAATAAACAGAAAACACACTAACTTTATTTGTATACCATATTTACAAATGTTGGCATAATTAATATTAATTACACAATCTGGACTATTATTAATATTTATTTCAGGCAACTTTTTCTCCTTTCTTTTTTAAATATTAATAAGTTTTATTGAAAAGTCTTTTAAAATGCTCTAATATTTTATTAGCTTTAAAATGACAAATAATAACCAAAGAGCTGGGCTAAAATCCATCCTTCACGTCCACGGCGTGCCCGGCGGGCGCTAGCTTCGGCTAGCTGGCAGACGAGGCTCTGGTTTGTTAATAAATAGGACAATCACGAAATCTTTTTTTAGCACATAAGTTTTGTTATTGTTTGTGTTCTATATTTGTGTTTTTCGGCCGCTGGGGGCCCTCGGGTTCCCAAAAGTGTTGTTAGTTCCCGTTACATCATTGAATGGCTTTGGACTTTCGGGGTGCAACGGGCTGTCTGTGATATGTGAGCTGTGATATTGTATCTGTGATATTTCGTTGTTGCTTCTGTTGTTATTGTTGTTTTGTTGTTTGTTTTTATTTTCTTACTAGCGGAGGCCACTAGTGTCTCCAATAGTGTTGTTATAACTCCATTGTACTGGTGGGTGGTTCCAGGCCCCCATGAGTATAATGGAATTCTGTGATATTATCTGTGATATTTCTTTCTGTTTTTTTTCTTTATGTTCTTTTGTGATACTGCACTGTGATATTTATTTCTTTTTTTTGAGTTTGTCTAGTCAGGTTCCTCCACCCCGAGACCCTTTACACCTCGGGGGGAGCTTCATCGTTGGTTTTCAGTCCTTGGTGCCCGGACGTTCTGGTTAGTACTTAGCGTACCGCCACCAAGGACTTTCCGCTCTTTATGAAGCCCTGGGATGGCAGGGCTCATCGGTGAATTTTATTATGTGTATGTTTGTCCATTGTCTAGTGCATTTATGTGTCCCTGTCTTTACGTGTTGTTTTTATCTATATCGTGTGTGGCGGCGCATGCCCTCAGTTGGCGATGCCGCCGGGTGCTGCTGACTGCGCCATCCACCGGCAGCAGTATCCCAATAAAATTTAAAAAAAAAAAAAATAACCAAAGCAATAAACACAATAAATTTGTCTATGCCAACTATATATAAAACACATTTTTTATTTAAAGTATAGACGTGAGATTTATAAATTCGATTTTTATCGATATTACTAGGAATTTTAACAGTCGTACATAAAACTTTGTATGAAACTTGTACATAATTTGACTTTATGAACTCGCCTTTTTTTATTGGCCTCGCTCGCAACCTCGCTCAGCCATAAACACGGCTCGTTCATAAAGATCTTCATTATGTACTTGTTGCATAAATAGCTATTAATTGCAAGTCCGTTCGAATTTCATGCAGATGTTCAACGATTTTTTTCTAATTTTAAAATATGCACTGCTAAAATTTCCACATTGCCAGTTTTACTTAATTTTTTTAATATTTATGCTCGTCATGACAATTCTCCAACGTCTCATTAATATATAATACGAAAATCATTTTTTAAAATGAAATTGTCTCTCAATCGACAACAAAAGTATAGATTATGTATTAGCTATATATATATATATATATATATATATATATATATATATATATATATATATATATATATATATATATATATATATATAGATATATAGATATATAGATATATATATATATATATATATATATATATATATATATATATATATGAATTACATAGAATCAAAAGTGTTAAATAAAAAAAGGCACTTCATACTTAGCGTGCCAATCACTGCCCTTGACCACAGTACAGATCGCAGCTATTTGTTGGTTTTACATAGTGTGATAAAAAATTAATCCAATATAAACGGAATTGTCAGTAGAACCAATCTGTGTACATAGAGGATATTTTTTTCTTAACCTATACAAGACCGAATTTTAACATGAACCTAATGAGCCTGAACTCAGAGCACGATGCCCGCGAAAAATTTCGTTTTGCCTTTATTATGTATAGATAATATCCCAAAAACACCTTTATTTTAACGATCTTACATTAAATCTGGGACTGTTCCTTTAGATTTGTGTATAAAATTTCTGAGGAAACTTTAAGTCGAATAAAAACAGGAAAACAATATCCATTGAAAGAAGGACCATGTTTCGTTCAAAATTTTGAAACTGATATCACGTGACGAAAAATCGGTAACCGCAAATAAAATTTGAGTATTAAAATGTAAGGTCTACTTTACGTCATTAAAATTCAAGACGTTCCAGGTATCTACTCCAAACCGTTTTCGAGGTATCGCCTTGTAGAAACATCACAAAATATACAATATTTTTTATCTTTGAATTATTCTAATTAAAAAACTCAAGAGCGCAATATTTTGTTGGACTCATGGGCGCAGAAATTTAAAATTCGGTCATAAACCCATGTATGTTAGGCTCAAAGAGCAAAAACGCTCATTAAGCAAAAAAATCGTTCGTATTGCTTTTATAATATTTGACCACTACGCGACGTGGTCATTAAGAAGAGCCACAATGCATTCTGAACAGTTAGCTGATACAATATGGTTAACTCGTTAACTACAATACAACAGACAGGTTGTTACTTGTCAACTGACACACTGAATTCTGGATGTTAACTAAAAACTTTATACAAAAATTTATATTGATTCATAAGGATGTTATTTATTTATACAAAATGATTTTATCACATACTGATGTATACTAATATGCAGCTTATACAGGGCTGGGAACTATTTAAAATGATTTCATTTTAAATATGTATTTAAAATACAAAATGGCATTTTGCATTTTCTATTTTAAATAAGTTCCATCAAACCATTTTCCACTTTGTATTTAAAATTGAAATTTTAATCCATTTTACATTTAAAATGAAAATGCATGTATACTCAAATTTATGTGTATACAATATTAATTATAGAACTTGATATAAGTTGATTTAATTGACTCAAATTTTTTATAACTCGAGTTGCAATATCACTTGAGTTAAATTTGTTACTAGAGATGCAGTTCTTTTAAGTCAAACTTTTCTGACTTAAGTTGTGTACTACTATTTTTAAGACACGTCGATAAAAAATGTACTTCGAGTAGATGATTTTCATAATTTTATTTAGAAGTTGCAGGCGTATCATAGTGAAGGTTTGAATATGTTAAGGCGGAATTAAATTTTACAGTATTTTTAAGTAACAATATTTGAAGAGTTAAGTTTCGTTTTCAGATCATGCTTTTGCAAAATTTTCTCAAAAGACTGCCTTTATTTAATTTCAGGACGTTTGAACTTAATATAAATAATGATAAAAAAAATTTATAGAATATTTTTTATAAAGTATATAAATAAAGTAAAAAAAGCATTTTGCATTTTATAATCTATTTTAAATAGTAATTTCCATTTTCAATTTTACATATGTTTAGCAAAACCATTTTCCATTTTGTATTTTAAATGCATTTTTGGAAACCGTTTTCCATTTTCTATTTCAAATGGTTTCTATGAACCATTTTTCCCAGCTCTAAGCTTATAATCCACTAAATAAGCCGGAAAAAATTGTGGATAAGTGGTGGAACAAAACCGATTTGAAATTTTTTTTCACATGGCAATATTACTTTAAGTGAATTAACCAAAGTACTGGTTGACTTTCTCTCTTACAATCAGTAAGCGTTTTCGTTCTTTGAGCCTAACATATACATATAATATTGTTAAAAATTTTTTACAAATATTCAGGAATGATGGAATGTTTCAACCCCAAAATAGTTTTAAAAATTGAACAAATTCTAGAATTTTGAGTTTTCCTGTGTCACTCAAAGCGATTAATAGATATTCCACAGCTGTATACTTTTCGAAGCCGGAAATATTTTGTATCATATATTTTAGTCATTCCATCAATCAGTCAACGATAACATTTAGCTTTATAAGATTTCAAAAAATAAAAATTAGTTTTGTATAAAATTAATTTTAATTCCACCATATATTATTTACCAGCATTTTAATGGAGAAACAAAACAAATGAATGATATAGAAATAAATGAAGATATGATAATATTCTCCGAGTCCCCAGAAGCGAAATCTAATCGACCAATAATAAAATCAACTGAAGACTTAGCCTCTTTCTTTGGAGTAGTAAGATAAACTACTAAATTGTTCAATTGTTCATACTCAAATAATTTTTCTAAAACTCTAAAAATTACCTTCGGTCAGAAATACTCGTATAATAGAGTAGATACAATGTTATTCAACTACCGTAAACTCACATAACTTTACCTATTAAATCTAACTTTATCATACAATCATAAGCTAAATTTTTCATATAAAGACGTAAAAAACTTATGGAAATAGATATCCATTTCCATCAGCTGTTCCATTTCATCTATAAGCTGAATATCTATTTTCTTAAGTTTTTTTTTACATTTTTAAGTATAGTAAAAGTGGATTCAATAAATAAAGTTGTGAGTTTACGATACTCATATAAAATAATCGAGTAGTTACTCGTACTGAAAGAAACTTACTCAATGAAAGTCAATAAATTATCTAATAAAATTATCGATTTATGATCTCATCAATTTCGTACTTGACGCTTTCGTACGAAATATCGATACCAATTTAATTATCTGATACTGAGTAAAATACGTTAAGATAGTGACTATAAAATTATTGACATCAAAACTAAAGGACTGAGTACTTACTTACTCATATTTGAGGTTGGGCTATCCAACCACAAAAACGAACCACAATTTTAAATTTCAATCCGTCTTAATTCCTTTTTCATCGGATAATACAGAAATCAAAACAGAAACATAATTGTGTATGTACTCATTTCATCGCATTCAATCAAATCCATTTAAAATTGAATAAAAACAATGAACGACAACCAAGAAATTCAACCGTTATCAAGCAGACCTTTGATTAGGAAAGTTACGGGTTTAAGTCCCGTACAAGTTAAACGAGAACGGTAGAGGCAAACATTCTCTAAATTTTGGATTCTTGTGATATTTCTTTTTCAAAAATAGTTGATCATCAAGAAAAAATAAACTGAAACCCTTTTACTAGGAGATGGACTACACTCATTGTGTCTCTAACAATAAATAACAATAACCGCTAGACAACAAGTGGACACAGACGGAATGCGGCATCATCTACTGGGTCGTGAGGAGAAATAGCGAGCCCCGTAAATAAACCGCATTTTCAAAAAATTTCCTCTCCAAAAAATAAGTGGTGAGAAGTTAACTTTTTTTCCGGGCCCCCTCTTCAAGCTCAGACCCCGGAACTGCAACCCCGGCGACCCTACCGTCTCGTCTGGCCTGTTACGGGATGCCTGTATTAATACTGTAGTATTAATCACTTACAATTAAATAATTAATATAAAGTAGATCTACTGAGTTTAATTTGATGATATCTGAGAAAATTCTTTTATAGGATCAAGAAAAAGAACAAACAAAAACTGAATATGATTTTTCACTTATAGATATAGATAAAATAATGGCATTTAAACCAGAAGTATTAATAAATATAAGTCCCGACAAACCAGAAGACGTTACTCAAGTATTTACATGCATAAATATATATAAAGCTTTAAAAATTTGAAGTACGAAAGTTATTTTATGAATTATCTTCGTAGGTCACACCTAAACCAAAAACAATGCCTACACCACAGGTTCTTTTCACCTCTGAATTTCCTTCCCGAAGTTCATCTCCATCTTCCTGGTCAGATAAGGTAATTCCTATTTAAAACTAAATTAATCGTTAAGTATTATAATTTTTATTAAAAAGCTTTAAGAAACTATTTTAAGTATTTAACATCTGGAAAATGTACTTGGTGAAAATTCATGTTAAGGAATGTGTTAATTTTTTTTTTTTTTTTCACCATTAAATACTAAATACATTTTATATTTTACAACTGTTATAATATATTATAGCTGTAGCCCACGGTTTGATTGGTTTCGCTCGCTAAACACCTCTAAAATAGAGATGTCACCGGAAGTAATTTTTTTGTCCCATTCTCGTTGAGTAGCTAATAAGAAATCAAAGACCCAACTGACCCAAAATATAAGCATTTATAAATAATAACCCAAAAAAGCGCACTAAAAAACACTATTCCGTTCAAACGTAACAACGAAATTTAAAATTCATTTTGCGATTTTAGTGATCCTTAATCACTTTGACCTTACTACCCAGTGGTCCATAATCGCTGTAATCTTACTACTCAGTAGTCCGCAATCATTATGACCTTACTACCCAGTGGTCCATAATCACTACAATCTTTCTTCTCAGTGGTTCACAATCACTATGACCTTGCTACCCCAGTGGTCCATAATCACTACAATCTTACTACCCAAGTTCCGTCAACCTGCTTATTTTAAGTTCTTTTTAAGTCTCTAATACCCTGACGGGCAATTCTGACAATACGTAACTTTTCTCATAATTCAATAGTTTTTGAGAAAAAATTTCTCCAGAATCCCGGGCAACGTAATGTAATATAGCATAACATATAGCATATAGTATGTTAACTTGAAATTGTTTAGCTTCCCAACAATAATAAAATTTTTAAAATTGGTTGAGTAGTTAATTTTGGAGCTTTTGGGGTCCTCAGGATCTTGGCGGATAATACAACACAGCCAGTGCTAATTTGAAACAGTTTAACTTTATAACAGTGAAAAAATTTTCAAGATCGGTTCAGTACTTTTTGAGTTTACTTCGGACATACAAACAAATGTTCTCTCTTTATTATATTAGTATAGATTTATTGGAAACAAAGAAAATATTTTGAATACTTTAAAAATTTATGTAATTAAAATACAATTTAATTTTCATTTGTTTTTTTTTCTTCAGGATAAAAGTGTTCAATTCAATAAATCGAATTTGGAAACAATATATTCCACAAAGGTAGATGAAGCGGAAGACGAAGCGGAAACCGAAACCGAAATGGTAACATATAGTCCCACACATAGTACGGTAACTTTAGCTAGTCCTGAACCTTCTGACGACAGTGTTGAATTAATAGAATATAATAAAGAATCACCCGAAAAAAAGAAAAAGAATAAAAAAGTTACCATTGTTTAAATACTGTTGACAGAACAACATATCGAAAATAAAAATATTCAATGAAATCAGTTAATTTTGAGCAGAAGTCCGACTGAATATTTCTGTTAAACGAATTGAAAGAAATAATTATAATAGCAAAAACATTCATAATTTTAACAAAATAGTATCTATTATTTCAATACGTTTTATCTATTTTTTATACATGCTCTTGATCACCCAACTATTGACGGAGTACGTGGAGTATCACTGGATCATTGATAAAAAGATCAAATTAAACATAAATTCAAAAGGATGCCAGAAAATAAGAGGCACACGAGTCCAAAAATACATACTTAAGTATTCAGCTGAAAAATGTAGTCGTATTGAAGAGCGAATTAATATTAAAGCTATATATATATATATATATATATATACATATATATATATATATATATATATATATATATATATATATATATATATATATATATATATATATACTACAGTGTATTAGGCAAATCGTTTAGTAATGTTGACAAAAAAATGCTATTATTTTGGATAACCATAGAGGAAATTAGAGGCAACTATGTCATTTAATGTTGAGCAAAATCAGACTTGATCTTGCAGTCTTGTCTTGAACTTGCACTTTTTACAATACCAAAACTATGCATACTCTAACAGGACCAATACCAAAACTATAGAATGCTTGCAATACCAAACTTAAGGTAGTTGGTCGATAAAACGATTTTTTCAAAGGAATTTAACGAAACTTCTGTAGATATTTATTTAATCCAATACCAATAATACGAGCCCTTACCGAAAAAAAATTGACCACCGTAATTTTGAGAAAAACGATTTCAAAGTTTTGTAATTTTAACACGGGCTCTTATGGGAAAACTCTATTTTTTTTTTTTGAATAAAATGAAAACGTGTCAAAGGAATTTTATAAAAATTTACTATGTTATTTAATAGAAAATTACAAACCATATTTAATAAGAAAAAAAAGTTATTGACCACGCCGTTTTTGAAATATAATTTAAAAACATCATTTTACAACATTTTTACAACGCTTTTTCAATAATTCATTTAAATTGCTACAACATAAGCGCGCGGAAATTCAAAAAAACAAGTGGTATACAAATATAATCACTGAAAAATATTAATACATTATTTAATTTTGATAAAAGAAAATTTTTTTGCTGTGATATATTTTTGTACCTGAATATCTCAGAGCAACTACGTTAAGTGAACAAGGTCAAGACAAAAGCAGAACTTCTGCTAAAAAAATGTTACTTTAACGATTTCGTGATATTTGCGATAAATTTACTTTAACGTGATATTTGAAGAGCTCTACTTACGTGAAAAATGGTCGTATCGAGATGATTAAAAAAGCATTTTGAAGCTCCAAGATTCTAGTTTTGAGATCCTTCGTCGTCTTTTTTTTTAATTTCAAAAATTTTTCTCTACGTTGAATTGTTCCGGAGATATCCAATTTTGAATGCAAAAAGATCCTTATTGCTTTAACCATCGATATTTCAGTAACCAGTGATCGGACAGAAAATTGAAGGGCAGTTTTGAAATCTGGAATAAATTTCCTACAAGGCTGTGCCGCGTATTTTAGGAAAAAAAATTTTCGTCCTAAATTTTAATCTGAAAAATATGAAAAAAGGGACTTTTTCCTTGTTGCGAAAAATTGTCCGCATCCTTGCGAATGTTGTTGGGGAATCAAATGTTTGTACGAATTTTTATACCTTACTGTACCTCCAATAACGCTGCAAATTGGCAGATCGATCTACCGAATGGTTTTCCTAAACCGTTGGTTCAAAATTTCAGAAAAAAAATTAAATGAGCAAAATTGAATGGAAAATTTAATTTTTTTTCAACTTTTCTCATAATTAGGCATTTTTTATGCATTAAATTTAAAAATTAAGAAAATTTTTTTTTAAAATTTCAAAAAAATTTGAAAATTAAATATTAATAGATTTGAGCGTTACTTTATGGTATTCTATATTTGTAAATAATACACAAATACTTTACTTTGCAAAATACCACTTTTATTTTTGAAACTGTGACAATATTGTTTCGAACCGTTCGCTGTTATGAACCTGTTTTTTAAATGAAAAATTTAGAAAAATTGACAAATTTTCGCTAGAAATAGTTGCATTTATTGATAAATACAATATTTACTTACCCAAATATTATATTTATGGAGTATTACGTTTACTAATATTTTTTTAAATTTAATTTTTAATAGGACCGATCTTATACACGATCTGGTCGCGTGTTTTAGTGTCTATTTACTCTTTTGTTTTTATTTTTTTTTTTTGTGTTGATTAAAGTTTATTTAGCCAGACCAACACTTAAAATGTTATACATGGCATTTTTTTTTATTTTTTATGGTACATTCAAAGAAATCTACGTATTTATTCTAACATATCATATTATATTATATCTTATCTCTCTCTCTTAAGAAATAGTCTTTATCCATATTCTTCTATATCAATGGCTTTGGCAAAAATTTAAACATCTTACCACTGACATTATCAATTTAAAAAATTTTTACTACTTATTTAAATTTTGATTATTTATGTTAAATTTTTCGAAAAAAATGTGCTTGTAGAAAAAGTATAGTGTAAAATACGTGGGAAAAGCTTATTTCTCACTCATATGATTGTTGCACTCGCCCTGCGGGCTCGCGCAACAAACTCATATTCGTGAGAAATAAGCCTCTTTTCCTACTTATTGTACAATACACTATTTCCATTCAATTTTGTTCCTTTAATTTTTTTTTTCTGAAAAGTACACAGCACAGCCTTGTAGGATTATTCCAGATTTCAAAACTGCCCTTCAATTTTCTGTCTGATCACTAGTTACTAAGATATCGATAGTTAAAGCAAAAAGGATCCTTTTGCATTTAAAGTTGGATATCTCCGGAACAATTCAACGTAGAGAAGAATTCAAAAAAGCAAATTGAAACTGAATAAACAGGCTATCAAGTCAATACCATGGCTTTACTGTAAAAAAAAATGTCAAGCCCGTAGACTGAAAAAAAGAGCAAAAAAAATTTTTTTTGTGTTATTCCTTAGAATTGCTCGATAACTGTTACTCCTAAAAATTTTTGGACGAAAGATCTCAAAACTAGAATCTTGGAGCTTCAAAATGCTTTTTTGAATCATCTCGATACGACCATTTTTCATGAAAATACAGCTCTTCAAAAATCACTAAAAAGTTAACAATTTTTTTTCTTGCTCCCTTAATTTTTTGTAGTATATTATATATATATATATATATATATATATATATATATATATATATATATATATATATATATATATATATATATATATAATGTTTGAAATATAAAGAGTTTTTGTAGGGAACTCGTGATAACTTAAATAAATTAACGAGTCATATATATGTGTATATATATATATATATATATATATATATATATATATATATATATATATATATATATATATATATATATATATTATTTTTTTGTATTTTTATTTAGGTAAATATGTAAATATAATATATTTTTATGGTAAAAAGTGGCGGAGCAAAATTATTGTTAATTATTATATTAATGGGGTATTTGACAGTATCAAAGTAAAGCAATTAAAACAAAGTTTAATGAAAATTTATAATAAAAGATAGCAATTTATTATACTAATTCATCTTAACTGTCATTAATTGATTTACAAAAAAATTTAATTAAAAAAGTAATTTTTTAGCTAAAATCGACGTAAACAGAAACGGGCTGTGACGTTGCTTTCTCTTATATTTCAACACTATCACCACTAATGTCGCTACTTAATTTCCGGTTAGCAAACATAACTATGGAAATTAATCAAAATTTAATTAATTTTTTTAAAAATCAACAATTTCTTTTCCTAGTTACAGGAAAAATAAACATTTTTTTCTTAGTTACAGGACACCTGTTGCTATCTAGAGAATGTAACGTAACTGACAGCTAGTAAACGTTTTCACGCAAATTTTGAGAACATATACTAAAATAATTTTTTCTAACAATTTTCGGCATTATTTTTAAAAATTAAAAACGTATACATGCATAATACATAAATATGTGTGTTGTAAAATAATTTCCCAAAATTAGTCAAATTCCCCATTATTACTTGAATGCTTATATATGGGTTAAGTAGTGCAATAAAATGTTTTTACTCAAACCGTAAGCAGAGCATCTTGGTCTGTCCATACACTGATTCAGTGTGATTTCACAAAAACAGCTAACTTGATTATTATATAATTTTTAAAAAAATGCAAGTTAGCGCAAGACTTTTTACCAATACCAAGGCTAAAACCAAAATCAAGATTGCGCTTTACAAGATCAGAACTAAGACCAAAATCTGGTAGTCCTGGTTTTAGACCGTGTTCAAACCGACTGTTAGTGTTTAATGTATTAAGTGATTGGTAGCAAATAGAACACTTTAGTAATGTAAAACACATTAGTAATAAGTAGAACGCATAAGTAGAACAGGCCAAAAATATGAAAATGTTGGTAGGTGTAAAGAAGTAAAAGAAGTAAAGATAAATAGCCTACAATAAATTATTGTATATTTGTATAGTATGGTCTGTGCTACTAGTCACTTAACACTAAATACTTAACAGTCGGTCTGAACACGGTCTTAGTCTTGCTTTTGCTCAACACTAGTATCATTAGCAAACTAATATTGTAAACTTTTCGATATGATACAAAATATTTGAAACATGTTTTGAGTAATTTAAAAATTTTCAGTAATTAAAGTTTAGTAATTTAGAACATCAAATTTAATTTTTTTTAACTGATAAGAGTCAGGTCAGAATCGGAATTTATAATGTGTCTAACAATAAGTAGAATTAATTAAAAATTTGTTGAAATTTGTTTGCTAACAATAAGTAAAGGTTGAAATTATAAGGAATTTCTAAATCTTTTCTCAAAATTATAGTACATTTCTCTCGCTCTTTCTCTGAATTGTGTCTGTAGAAATAATAATAACGTAAAAGCCCACATTACGGAACACTATTTTTAGGTGTGTCATTAAAGTGGCTTATAAAAATTAATAAATAAATTAAACACCCATTTTTTTTCTTAATAAGCATGAAACCAAGTTTTTTAATCCAATGAATATGTTTTTAAGAAAATATAACCCAAAAACTGAATAATTAATGCTTTTGTTTTATAATTTGTTGACATCTATAATAAACTAACAGAATATATTAACACCTTTAAAAAATCAGCACGGACATCTAAAAAAGAACACGTATGTAACGTACATGAGATACATCACATACATCTTCTGCCATCTTTTCACGTAGAGTCAACTACATATACATGGACCATATATAATGGACGGCTAACTTATATAGGAAGAATTGCCAAAATTGGCCACGAAAATGGCATATATTAGGCTTCCTTTTTTCACTACTCGTGGCGTTAATATTCTTAAAATACTGATGTGAATATAGCGAATATAGTAACATAAAACGGATAAAACAGAATGTAAATACAGTACTTATTTTCAAATGGAAATACGTCGGGACTGGAGAAGTGAGTGTTTCCATTTGAAAATCACCAATGTCGGTTGATAATATTTAATAATAAGGAAATACATAGAAATTACATATGTATGAAATCAACTCTTATAGTTTAAATTACTTTATACGGCGAATATCCAATGGTACTGACTCCGATTTTGCATAGTGACGTCAGCGAATTATATAATATACAATGTAAATTGCACCTCTAAAATTCGAAATAACAATTTTGTCAGAAATGTTACAAAATAATTATTACATAAGGCTTATTACTAGTAATACAAAATATGAACGTTATATTTTAAAATACAAAATTGACTGGTTAGATGTACTTTCCAAATCCGATTTCTGTTATGTATTTTATCACTGCAGTTTCACGTTTATTTAAAATATCTTTCAAAGTTCCATCCAGTTGTAATTGCTGTCTTGTGTTATATTTTGTAGAGTGCAATATTATATGTTAACGATAATTGGTACGTTGCACGTGTCACATATAGGTTTTTCTAATCCGTCTAATAAATATGATTATGTGAGACGTGTATGTCCGATTTTAAGTCTGCTGAGTCTTACTTGATGGTGTCAATACATTTCATTTGACTTTCTAAATGTAATTAAAGGAATGATTTCCTTTAATTTGTTGTCTTCTAGTTCGTCCCATCTACTTTGCTAGAGATTTTTCGTTTCTTTTTCAAAAATTAGTTTGGCTTCTTGTGTATTTATGAAGTTGCTTATGGCTGGACCCGGCATAGTGCTAGCCTCCTTAGCTGCTTCATCCACTTGTTCATTATCCCTAATTCCAACGTGAGAATGTATTTACGCTAATTCTATTAAATTTCCTTGTTCTTTGCATTTAATTAATTCATTTAATACTTTTTGTACATGATCGTTTGTGGAATTATACTTTTCGATTAACTGAATGGCACTAATACTGTCAGTATATATGATAACTTTTTTATTTTGTTGTGTGTTGACATATTCTAAAGCTTTTTGAATTGCTACTATTTCTGCGTTGCAAATGTTTTTATTTTTATTTAATTTATACTTAAAATCACGATTGTTTATTCTGAATGTAGCACCTTTGTGTTCTTGGGTTTTTGCTGCGTCCGTAAATATTCTTATATAATTATTAAATTTTGAGTTGAGTTCGTTAAATAGTCCTTGAAACTCTGCTGGTGTTGTGGAATTTTTATTGTATAAAGTTAAATCTTTATGAGCTCTGAGGGCAATCAATGTCCAAAGGGGCTCGGATATTCTGTATCTTTTAATATTATTTGAGTTAAAAGTTTCGAAGACTTGGATCAATCTTCAGTAAAAAGAACCAGGCAGTCTCGAGTTGCGTTCATGGTGTTGGCGGTAGACTGCATTGAATATGGTGTGGTAACAGATATGGTTCTTGAGACATTTAATTTTTGCCGCATATTTTAAGAGAAGTAGTGTTCTTCTAATTTCTAATGGTGGTTCGTATGCTTCGACATATATACTTTCCTTTGGTGAAGTATAGAAAGCTCCCAGTGCGATTCGAAGGCCTTGGTTGTGTATGCCTTCAACTATTTTTAAGGTTCTTTTCGAAGCTGGCATGTATACAATGGATCCGTAGTCTAGCACCGATGTAACAAGTGCTCGATACGCGTTGAGCATTGTTTCTTGGTCGGCTCCCCATTGTGTATTTCCAATAATTTTTAGCATATTGATTCGTTGTGAGTATTTTTGTCTTACATGAAGTAAATGTTGTTTCCACGTGAGTATTCTGTCATATATGAGTCCTAAAAATTTGTGATTTTCTACTACTTTTATTATTTTGTCACCAATATATAAATTACCTAACTGTTCCGCATTTCTTTTGCGGGTGAAATGTATAACCTTCGTTTTTGCGACAGAAATTTTAAAACCGTGATTTGTCGTCCATTCTACTATTTTGTTAGAAGTACTTTGTATAAGATCGTGTAAATTTTTTAGATTTGATCCTCGGCAGAGTTACATCATCGACGTATACTGCGATTTTCACTGGGGTATTATTTATTAACTACGTTTATGACATCATTAATAGCGATTAGGAACAGTAAGACGCTTAAGCTGGAGCCCTGTGGTACTCCATTATTGAGAATATATGATTTGGACAAGTTTCCATTGATTGACACTTGTATTTTTCTGTTTATTAGAAAGTTTCTTACATAGTTAAATAATTGGCCGTCTACACCCATATCTTGTAGTTGTTTGAGGATATGATAACGCCAGGTAGAGTCTTAGGCTTTTCGAGATCGAAAAATATCGCCACTGTATGTTGTTTGTATAGGTATCCATGTTGTATTACCGTTTCTAAGTTGATGAGATGGTCTGTTGTGAAATGATCGGAGCGGAAGCCGCGTTGTTGTTTATTTAGGATTTTCTTTGATTCAAGGTACCACATGAGTCTTTTTGCTACAATTTTTTCTAGTAGCTTACTGCTTGAATTTATTAATAATATTGGCCTGAAACTATTTATATCGAATTTAGGTTTATTTGGTTTATTTATTGGTATTATAATCGCTGTTTTCCACTCCTCGGGGAAGACTCGGGAAATTTTTTGATAAATATTAAGTAGTTCCGATTTTAGCTGCGGGTGAGCATTTTTTATAAAAATGTATGGTGTATCATCTGCTCCAGGACACTCACTTTTCAATTCACTGAGTGCAAATTCCAATTCACATTTTTCGATTGGTAAGTTGATGGGCTTGTTGTTATTTGCAGTTTTTCCAATTATGACTGTTTCACTTTTAATAGCCATAAAGCTGGTGGGTATGTTCTCATCGCTAGAGTCCGTTGAAAACTTCGCCGCCAGTGTATTCGCCATAGTCATTGTATCTGAAATTAGGTTATTGTTCACTATCAAGTACGGGAGTGGACTGGGACTACTGCCTTTAATGCTGTGTCTAATTGAGTTAAGGTAGTTCACCCACGATGTTTTTTTTTATTTTCACAAATCGTTCGTCTTGCTATAGCTCTTATTTTTTTGAATTCAATCAGGTGTTCTATGGTCGGATGGCGTTTGTACCTATTGAACGCTTTCTTTTTTGCTAATATCACGGTAGCACAAGTATCGTTCCACCATGGCACAGATGTCTTTTTGATAATTTTGGTTGGAGTTTTTCCGATGTATGTATTAGCTATATTTCATAATGTATCAGTAAATTCTTTTACTTGTGTGTTAATATCTGTATGGTCGTTCTTCGGAATTATAGTTTGTTTGGTTTTGTTATGGTAGAGGTTCCAGTCTGCATTTTTTATCTTCCATTTTGATTTTGTTTTTCGTTGATGCACGGGTTGACGTAGCTTAATGACTATTGGATAATGGTCACTGTCATGTAGGTCTTCACATGTGATCCATATTAGATCTTCAGCAATTTTCGTATCACAGAAACTAAGATCTATAGTAGAAAGTGTGCCACTAGATATATTACAATGCGTTGGTTTGTTACTATTTAATAAACAAATATTTTCATTTTGCAATAATTTTTCTAGTAGTTTTCCTTTGCCGTCAGTTTTTTTTGAGCCCCAAATAGTATTGTGACTGTTAAAATCACGATAAAGGGCTTAGGTAATTGCAAGATGATGTTTTGAATATCTATCAGTTCAAATGATACGTTTGGTGCTAGGTAAATATTGCAAACCGTGATTCCTTGTGGCAAAAAAATCCTTATTCCTATTGCTTCCAACTCTGTGTTTAGTAGAATTTCGTTGCTTTGGAATGACTGTTTGACGAATAAAGCCACTTCTCCACTTGCCTTGGTTACATCTGCTCTATTTTTAACATAAGTATTGTAATGTTTAATCTTGGGTGCATGGTTTTCTTTGAAGTTGATTTCTTGTAGTGCTAGTATAACTGGGTCATATTCTGTTTTTACTAATTGTACAATAAAATAGTTCCGGTCGAAATTATAATTATTATTTGCCATTTTTACTTATTGTGGTTCTACTATTCTATTTCATCCTCCGTGGTTGAAGCTGAACGGCTTTCAGATTCTGTACCATATGTTTCTTACCATGCTGTTTCTAGTTTTTTCCGGATACGGGTGAATCGCCCTTTCAGGTATTTATCTTCAATTTTTCGGTGTAGGTCATTGAACATCTTTATGAGTCCTTTAATATCATCCGTGTACATTTGAGCAGTTGTTAGTGGATCATTAGATGCGGCTAATTCTGCGGTACAGGATTTGAATTGGTTATATTCTAACACATAGTTATATTTATTTATTAATGGTTCTAGAGATGCAGTCAATTTGCTTTGGGTTTTTCCTTCTCCTGGCGGTTCTGTTCTCCTTATTTTGGGTTTATTTGATTTCGTACTTTCCTTTGCTGTATTGTTTGTGTCGATATCTTCCTTTGTCTGTGCTGGAGTTATTATTGCCGTGGGATTCTCTTTTAAATACTCTGTGATATTTTCGGATGTTGATGATTCTGATGATATTCTGTTATCTGCTGGGCGCTTTGCGCCTGGTGATATTACTATAATTTCGTCGAGGTTAATACTTTGTTTTTGAATTGGTTCGGTTTGTTTCTTTGGCGATGTTCGTGTAATGCTAGCGTAATCATCTTCGTTGCTAGCGACTGGTATTTGGTTACGTGCCGGACAATTTTCTTGAATATGTTGATCTGAATTACAATGTCTGCACGTACGTATTTGTCCTTCGTATGTTACTAAGGTTTTTCTTCCTAAGACTGTGACGAAGGATGGGATTGGTTTTTTGAGGATGATTTTCAATCTACGGACACCGTTTGGTACTTTGTAGTAGAGTGAATTTCCCCATATTTCATTTTCTATGCTCGTTATTTCGCCATATTCTTGTAAATATTTGGCAATTTCTGTGTTTGATATATGTATCAGTATAGAGTGTATACGTACTATTGTCTATTGATCTTCATATACCACTGGGATGTTAAATATTTCATTTTGTTCGGACTTGTATATTACATTATTTCCAATTTCTTCTAACAATTTTTCTAAAATTTCGGTGTTAATAATTTTTATATATACTTTGCTCCTTATGATTTCGAATGCTTCTACAACTTCTGCTGGGATTTTTATTGTTTTTGCAACGAAATTGTGAATTTCCATGTAGCTCAATATTCTTGGTATTGAAACAAAGTCCAGTCTGATGGTGTTTTTTCGACGGATATCGATAAAATTACTCATGATGATTTGATAGGGTCTATACCTTAATGGTATAGCCCACGTATATTAACTTTTGTGATGGTCAATTCAACTATACACTAGTTTCGGACTTCGATTATTAATTTAAACAATAAACTTGTTTTAGATATTATCTAACACTGTTAATTAAATTAGATCGATTGATATTGACTGTATGGATTTCAGTAATCGAATGACAATGTAAATGATGCGACGCAAAATAAAAATTGTTAAGTTTATTTTAAAAACGATCGAAAAACCCACTTTATAACTGAGTTGAACATTGAAAAAGATTCCAGAAGATTCTATTCAAAAGCTAACAAAGATATAGAAGCCCGCGTTTTCATTCGAGAGTGTTCCATTTGAGAATAAGTACTGTACCGCTTTGGTATCTAAGTCACACGAATGCCCTCTCATATTTAGACACTTTTTTGAATACATTGACTTGAACGTCCATTATATATGGTCCATGTACATATAGTTCACTTTGATATGTATAAAGTTTAAGAATTGTCGCCACTTTGACAAATTAGTTTTAGAACTGAAATAAAATAAAATAACCACTGTCGTTTTTTACAAAATACAAAGATGGCGAAACAATATTTGTGCAAAATACAGTATTCTCATCGTTTATTTTATCGAATATTTAAACCATTCTGTGTTTCCTATTTTGACATTCTATGTATTACTAGATATCGCTATATGTCATATAGTCATATGTCATAAAATTTTGTTATTTATCAAAGGTATTATAATTTTTATCATCCTTTTTCAACACATTTGTTAGTAGATCTTGTAAGGGATAGCTATATTACAAGCATGTCTGCTATGTTGTTATACGTGCATTCCTATTGCATGAAAGCATTTTCATTTGGTAAAAATATTACTATATCTGTACTGAATAAAAATACACATATATAAATTATATTTAAACCAAATAAAAAGGTGATTTAGCTCTTATAATCTCTTAATTGGACTAATAAAAATTATTTGTATAGTTTTATTGCGCTAACTTCGAAAATTAACTGGAAAATGTTGAAATTTATAAGGCATGTGTTTCTATAAATAAGCATTGATCAAACGCAAAAGAGACACATTCAGCAAAAACTGTTTAATATATATATATATATATATATATATATATATATATATATATATATATATATATATATATATATATGCATTTCTTTAATTAAGTACGGAAACATTAAATGCGAGGTGAATTTAAACTGGAAAACAATCATTCTATTAATAATACTTTTTGTTATCAGACGTTTCTTTCAGAAATAACTTCATTAATATGTAAATGTCAAAATTGTTTTAGTATTGGATCCCGTTCCGCAATGGGGACTTTTACGTTATTTATCAAATGAAAAAAAAAATATTCTTTTAATTTTAATAAACTAATTCGTATACCACTTGTACCAAAATACAAAATTATAAAGCTCAATATATAAGTAATCTATTCTTATAATCGACCATATATTGGCTCATTTTTTTAAAGCTCTTTTTATAGAGTACAAGTAACATAAGAATGAAATTTGTTATCTTCTTCAAGTTATTATCTAAAGATGAAATTTATTAAAGCCATTATTTATTCTGGTTTAGGTTTATAATTTTTTTTGCTACGATTTCGGCCATGAACTAGTAAATGTTAACATACACCACGGCGACTTGGTTTAACTTCATTATGAGTGAAATTATGGCTATCAATGGTATAGGAAAACCTATTATTGTTATACAAAAAATTGTTACAATAAGTAAAATTATGAAGGATTTTTGTGAAGTATTATTAGGTACGGAATTTTTGGAAAAAAATCACCAGTTTTACTAGGGATTTTTTATTTATTTCTACCAAAGTTTCGAGACGCAATGCTATTCTAAAAAATTGTTTTGTAATACTAGTATATTATTTAAGGCCTGATGAGACGATAGCATTGCGTCTCGAAACGTTGCTAGAAATAAATAAAAAATCCCTAGTAAAAACTGGTGATTTTTTTCCAAAAATTCCGTATCTAATAAGTAAAATTATTAATTCATTTATGAGTTTACTCTGAATATAGTCGACAGACCGAAAACGCATTAACACGTTCATTGCCAATCACGTGATATCGCGTGACACGGCTACTTCACTATATGACCAATCACAGGATATCGTGTGACAAATATAAGAACCTACTTATTTAACATAAAATATTTGACCATCTCACAAAGTCTATATTTTTAGCTTAGCAATGTGTTAAATAATAAAATTATTTTAACAATGAAATTAGACAAAGCAATTATAACTTTCGATATTATTTCAATATACTAGCGAAAAGCTGACGCCCGAATTTCGAAAATTTAAAAATAAATATATAATATAGGTCTCTAAAATTTTGTTTGTATTTGTTTGTATCGCACACTATTTTGTTTGTAAGTCAAAGGGTAAATAGATAGAAAAAATTTAAAAAATGGCCGCCACCTAAAATTTTAATTTGATACTTTTTAGAGTTTTCTGGTCTTAAAACCTAAAATCAAAATCTTTTTATTTGATATTTTTTTAATGTAATATAGGTTTTTAATGCTTAAAAAGCTTGAATTAGATAAAAATCGGTAACTTTCTCTTACCGTTAACTAAACGTAACATTGTGTTATTTTTTAAATTTTTATGTGATATAATTAATGTTGCCTTTGCAAAGCCATTAACGTCCAAGTAATTAATTTAAGTGCTATGGTGCTATTATTAATATACATTATACTACCTCACATAATAATGAACTTTTCTTTATTTTTAAAAATACAAAATAATAACAAATTTAAATCCTGTTATTAACGTAGTTGGAGCGCTACAGATTAAGTACTACTAAAATTCGAAAAAAGTGTATAATTTATTATCGTAAATTAATATTATTTAATTATGAAATTTATTGTTTTTAATTAAACATTGCAATGAAAAAGCTCATTTTGTGATTCTATATATATACATGGGCGTACCCAGCGAGGGGCAGAGTGGGGCAGATGCCCCCCCTAGAAGCAAAAAAAAATTAAATGGTTATAAAGTGATAAAACAAAACAAAATTAAGTTGAGTGATGACGAATAGTCAGTTGTTCCCAATAAAAAGATTATATATTAATTATATGAAATTTATATAAAATTAAAATTGTATACAAAAAATGGCTTTATAGAATTATATAGAATTCTTTTAATTCTTTAAAATTTTATATAATTATACATACGTATAGTTATATGATTTTATATGTAATTATATATAAATCATATACAGTTTTATATATAATTACTTAACTTATATAACTAATATAAAAATTGTATGCGAATTATACATATGCTCATACTTATATAATTTTTTTATTGGGTTTACCACACTGCCTTTTTCGTACTAAAATGGTACAACTAGAGGGTTGGGAAAAAACAGTTATAACCTAAAACTGGCTTTTCTGTTTCGGCTTACCGGTTTATTCCTGTTATTTTCTTGACTCGATTGTTATCGTCTTTTTTTTTTTTTTTTGTTTAATTAATAACCAGAGAAAAAAATCGGGCAAATTATTTTTTAAAATAAAATAAATTTAAAAATTTGTTTGTCTGATAATTTGTTTTTATTAAGAAAAAAATTATATTAATTTCTTTAAAATTCTAATACATTTAGCTAATTATGGTTACTACAGTACGTAAAGTATCATCGTTTAAAAATAAATATAATTGTAAAATAACAATTTTTGTCTAAAAGTGTTGTTTATCCAAAAAAAAAAAAAAAAAAAAAAAAAAAAAAAAAAAAAAAAAAACTTAAAACGGGTTACTTTGAGCGGTTAGGTTAAACCAAACATAAAATAAACCGAAATAACCGAAAACCGGTTATTTTTGAAAGGCCGCCATCTTTAGTTACAACCTAACTTAGCATGGTTTGCCCCCTTCTAGTTTTAATCCTGGATACGCCCATGTATATATATTAAAATAATTATAGATGTATAAATTAAATATATATTTAAATATATATTTAAATGTCGAACAGTTTTAAGTGAATTTCCTCTTTGGCGTCAAATAAGGCCAATAAATTAAAGAAATAAAATAAAAAATAGGTTCAAATTTTAAAATTTTGTGTAATAAATACAAAAAAATAACATATCTAAAGATCATTCATTAATCTTTACAATGCTATAGCGCTCCAACCACATTAAATCTTGATTACTACACATATTCAGTCCTTCAAATAATATTGTTGTATTGCTCATAAAGCTCTGCTCATATATACAGAGTTTGTTTACTATTTTTAAAATATACTCACTATATTTCCTTCTCTGTTTTACACATGTTTTTCTATTCTATAAATAAAATAGAGAAGGAAATATGATGAGTATATTCTAAACATAATAAACAAACTTTATAAGTTTAAAAAAAAAGATTATTAGCTTGTTATTTTCATTACATACATTTTTAAAAACATGGTTTAATGATACAAATATTTCAAAATTAAATGTACTCATATAAATTATGAAATATTTTTAATGTAACGCTTTTATTCATTAGAAATCAAAAAAGCCTCAATGCCTTGTTAATGACATGTGTTCAAAAAACTTATTAAATAACATAACATTAATTTTAGAAAATAATATATTAATTAAACATATTTAATAAAATCTAGCAAATATATCATTATAAATAAAAACACATGGTGATTTATGTGGAAGAGTAAATATATTGAAAGATAATACCTATTATTGCCTAAAAAATACTCCTAACGCTAATGACTATGCCAGCAATCATACCAGTCTAAGTATACCATTACTTATATCTGAAATGTTTTTTTACTATTCCTCCTGAAAAATCCTATGTAAAAAAGCTTACAACTTTTGTAGTCTAAATTTTATAATGATCATAATACTAAATCACAGTAAATTATCTTGAGCTTACTGTCAGTTTTAATATAATTATAAATTTTTATCTCAACTAAATTTTATTCATACTGTCCAAAAACTTAAAGAGCAGATTAGTTTCACGACCTCAAATGAATTATATTAGAAATATGTAAAGGCTCTTACTTCATACGTATATTATTCATACGTAATTTTATAATGATCATAATACTAAATCACAGTAAATTATCTTGAGCTTACTGTCAGTTTTAATATAATTATAAATTTTTATCTCAACTAAATTTTATTCATACTGTCCAAAAACTTAAAGAGCAGATTAGTTTCACGACCTCAAATGAATTATATTAGAAATATGTAAAGACTCTTACTTCATACGTATATTTCTAAATATATCTAACGATAATTAGGTATACTTTAAAGAAATTAAATTGTTTGAACTGATTATCTTTTTGTCTTGTTAATTACGTATACAATTCCTCCAATACAAAATTATTTGGACAGTATAAATAGAAATCAATATTATTAGTCTGCACTTGATAGTTTGAAGTATACGGAAGGAAATGGAATTGAAGTTAATATCACAATAAAAATGTAGATTATAATTTATAAATATATTTAAAAATTTTATTTCATAAACAAATAACAAGACAAATTTAAAAAATTCCTAAATATGGTAAAAAATTATTTGGACCACAAATTAAAACTGATATAAAAGTAAATTTTAATGCAAATTTATTTTCAGTTAACATTTGGAAGATGATATTTTTACTTTTATTACAACTTCTAAACGGAAGTTGACATTACTGACCTAACTAAATTTTCAATCGCTGATGACTCCATTCTTACTTTAGATGATTAATTCAGTTCTATTTGAAATTTTTCTTAACTAGAATTTCCAAATCGTACTTTAATCTATGGCAGTGGTGGATTTACCAGCAGCCTAAGTAGGCTGGAGCCTAGAGCTGCTGATTTTAGGGGCGGCAAATTTTGTCAAAGACGCACAGTGTTTCGTTTAGTACAAACGAGCTGGACAAAAACAAAATTAAAATTTCTTGAAACCATTAGTGAGGGTAGGTAGGCCATTAGTTGGTAATCACATCGGCAGATATTGTTTTGGTATCAGTCATACGAAACATCGGTAATGAAACTAAATATACAAGACAATTAAGTAAAATGCATAAAATCATTCGCATTTTTGCTACTGACATGATTGCATCTTTCGAGGTTCTTTTACTAGTTATGGTGATTTTTTGTAATGGATTCTACTACTAGGGATAAGTACTTTTTTTATTCAGTATAATAATAAAATAATATTCATACTTTAAATAAAATAAGGGCTTCGTAAGTCCGAAAATTGATTTTTTTAAACAAATTTTAAATTCAAAAGACCATAAATAAAAATCCCCTCTTATCCCCGGCCTGTAATTTTTTCATCCAATAGACACAAGCTTCTAGATTAAATTGAATAATTTTTTTTGCCCCAATTTGCCCATTTGTTATTTATTTTGCGTTTTAATAAGTTACTATTTATATTTAGTTATAACATAATAAGTGCCATAATGTGATTAGTAGTATTGTTTTTATCGATATTTCTATGCATTTGTGCAATAAGCATATTATTTTTCTAATTAATGTGTTTTATTTCCTAAGGCACCCCCTTTTTTGGATTCCAAGTACTTTAAACAAATATACAATAAAAATATTTATATTAGTATTCAACAGGAGGCTTTGAAAGCTATATCTATTAAAGAATAATTTTGTCCAGCTAGCATGTATTAAACTAGTGTTTTTCAACCTGTGGGTCGTGACCCCCTGGAGGGTCCTGAAGCCTTTCTAAGGGGGTCGCAGTTACTTTAACAATAAAACCGCTCTAATTCAATATATATAATATTTAATAAAGAAAAGGTTACATTAATGTGATCCTTTCATACTTTCGCTTGATAAAATTTCAAAACAAATAACTGGGGCTTATTTTCAATAACAGTAAATCCGAGTTTTAAATAATTGTCGTCATACAGACGCTTTTTCTTTGCTTTTGTTACTCTCATTGGAACTTGAAGTTGACGGTTGTGCATGTCTTCAGAAATTCATCCATTTTTAATAATTACAATAAGCACAGAATTTTGGATATTAGACAATAAAAGACAGTGAGCAACTACTAAACAAACAACAAATCAATGCAGTTTTAAACACAATTCAAAGCGAATTCATAATTCAAAAAATACAAAAGTCATCCTTTATTTGCTTGATGCTCCACGCAGCGCTCATCACGTCGCGCTATGTCTTGGTCACACAAGTCACGCGCGCGTTCAGAAGCTACTATAAGTCGTCAACTTCGATGTCAATATAAAAATTTGCGTGTTTAAAGTCTTTTGTTATAGCTCGCGCCTTTTAACTTGGCAAGTAACTCGCGCATGATACAGATAAATATATTTGAAAATACATTACCAGTAAGAGACAATAACACAATTTCTTTTGTTTTTCAGAAATAAACACTTTTCCAGGATATATTCGTATTCCTGGGCCCATAACCTGATGAGATGGCAGTGTATTAACTATGCAGTATTTGATGTTTTAGGATTTCCAAAATAAACTTGTGATTATTATAAAAATATATTTGAGTTTTGTTATACGTATACGTATCTTCATTTTAATAACAGGAACTGAACTGTGTATACATTATAAAGAATAATAACTTAACATAACTTCTCTATGGTACACAACATTATAAAATTAAAAGATACTAGTGTTATATGTTTCAGGGGTCATCAATAGAAAAACACAATGATAATTATACTGATTTTATTATTACATTTATAAATACACATTAAATTCTTAGTATCGGTATTAGTAGTTCTATGTGTGTTCATGCGTCCGTACATAATGGCGTCCACACTATTTACTGTATATCGTTGCCAGGTATTCTCAGGGTTGCCAACACTCTAAATACCGATATTACTATACTCATAACATCTCCCCTTTTCTAGTGAGAAATTACATTCAAGATTATTACATAATATTTATTAAACAGACATACTCTTTTAAATACTCAGGCTTCTTTATTATACGACCTGATTTGGTGGCAATCATTGAAGTCTCATTCATAATCACATCAATTAGAGGATTATTACCGTTATTATTTGTATGACTAACATTATTATTTATAATATTCGAGTTTTCCGAAACTCTTCCTTGCGTGGGCTCTTCACTTGGTATTTCTAAATCATTCTGCATTTCCTTAAACTTTGTGCCTTTTGATAAGTCCTTTCGATTGCGTGTTACAATAGTGTTTTGTTCTGTTTTTATTTTATAAGATCTAGGATTTGAATGTTTTCCAATGATTATACCACTTTGATGAGGTAATATTTGCTTCCCTTCCTCATGTATTTTAACTTTATCACCTACATTAAATTCTTTAAGAGCTTTGGAGCCTTTATTATAATACAACTTTTGTTTATTCTGTCGTTCTTTTAAGATCTTACGAAATTCATTTGACTTTACTTTGCTTTCATTAAAATTTGGTATTATGTTTCTGATTTTTCTACCATACATTAATTCAGCTGGCGTAACACCACTATTATCAATAGGCATGTTTCTTAATTGTAATAGAGCCATTTCTTTATCTTTCCCTTCCTGAACAATTTTTTTTTAAATATTTTTGAGAGTTTGTATATGTCTCTCAGCTAAACCATTTGATTGGTGATGCTTTGGAGTAGTTATCTCATGTTTAAAACCCCATTGTTCCGAAAATTTTTTAAATTTAAAACTCGTGTATTGAGCACCGGAATCTGAATATAAAATTTTTGGTACCCCATATCGTGCAAAAAACTCTTTTAAAGACTGAATTGTAGTTTCTGCACTTAGATCATTCAATTGTTGCATATCAATGAATTTACTGTATGTATCTACTACAATTATAAACTTTTTACCCAGTAAATAAAAAATATCAGAAGCTACAATTTCCCAGGGATTTTCTGGTATAGTTTTTTCAATCATTGGTTCTTTAGTATTATCTCTTTGATAACTACAGCAAACATCACAATTGCTTACCAAATCATCAATTTGCTTTGACATGCCTGGCCAAAACAATGTTTTCCTAGCTAACATTTTGCATTTTTCTCTACCAAAATGTGCATAATGTATTTTTGTAAGCATTTCTTTTCTCATAGATTTTGGTACAACTATACATGTATTTTTTAACAACAAGCCCTTACATTCTGAAAGTTCTTCTTTAAAGGAAAAATATTGCTTTGCAATGTCAGAAACTGATGATTTGTTTACAGGCCATCCATTTTTTACATATTTTAGAACTTCTTGCAGTTCTTTATCTCTACTAGTTTCATTTTTAAATTCAGTCATTTTTATATCAGATACGCTCAGATTATTTTCAACCATCATAACATATGCTTCAATTTTTTCCTCATCAGAAGACTCTGTATTCTCTAAGTATGCTCTACTTAAATGATCAGCTAAAAATAATTTTTTACCTGGCACGTATTCCAATTTTATATCAAAATTATGTAAACTTATTCTCATTCTTTGTAATCTAGGAGGAATTTTATTCATTGGCTTTTTAAAGATCGAGATCAGTGGTTTATGGTCAGTTTCTACAATAAATTTTTGACCAAATAGATATTGATTGAATTTATGACAACCAAAAACAATTGCTAAACTTTCTTTTTCAATCTGACTGTACATTTTTTCAGTCTCTGTTAAAGCACGCGAGCCATATGCCACTGGTCTCTCATTTTCTACCAATGCACACCCGAGTCCCTCACCTGACGCATCGACACTCAACGTTATTGGTCTATTAATGTCGAAATATGCCAACACTGGGGGTCTACATAATGCCTCTTTAAGTTTCAAAAATGAATCCTGCTGTGCTGTACCCCACACAAATGGTACATCTTTTCTTGTTAATTGTCGTAAACTACTCGTTAATTGTGCAGCATTTGGTATAAACTTTGATACATAATTGATAATTCCTAAAAATGTTAGTAATTCCTTTTTATTTTTAGGTACTTGCATTTTTTCAATTGCCTCAACCTTCCCTTTATCAATTTCGATTCCGTCTGCGGAAAGAATATGACCTAAATATTTAACCCTAGTTACCATAAAAGCACTTTTGTCTGCATTAAACTTAATACCATATTCTCTAGCTCTTTTAAAAACTGTATCCATAATTTTTAATAATTGCTCTTTAGTTTCTGCCCAAATTAACATATCATCGGCATATATACCTACATTATTAATATCCTCAAAAATTTGGTTAAAAACTCTATAAAATACTTCAGGACTAGAATATACCGTAAGGCAATCTGTTAAAATAATATCTCCCAAATGGAATATTGAAAGTAGTTAACTCTTTACTATCTTCAGACAGTTCGACTTGCCAAAATGCTTTGTTAGCGTCTAATTTTGTGAAATATTTTGCCTTTTTTACTTTTTCTGCTATTTCATCTATTGTAGGAAGCTGAATATGTTCTCTTTTTATGCAAGAATTTAAATATTGAGGGTCTAAGCAAACCCTTATTGACCCATCTGTTTTACCAACAATTACTAATGAATTTACAAAATCAGTTGGTTTTTCAATTTTTGATATAATACCAGCTGCTTCCATTCTTTTTATTTCAGTTTTAAATTTATTAATTAATTTAAAAGGAACATGTCTACAGGGTTCTACTTTATATACACTTCCTTCTTTTAGTTCTATTTTATATTGAAAATCTTTTATTTTACCAAACCCCTTAAAAACATCTTCATATTTCTTTATAATATCATTATCTTTGTTTACTGAAAAAGCATTCAAAATTTTAACATATTTATCTTTTTCTTCTGGTTTGACCCTTTGTATCAAATTAAAATCAATAGAGCTCTTTAACCCTAAAATTGGTACACTTTTACCATCAAAAATTTCAAATTCTACTTGTTTTTCAATATTGCCTATTTTACAATTTAAAATTACTTTACCAACAGTTTTAATTTTCTTTTGATTATAGTTTGTTAGAACTACATTAGATTTCATACATTCTTTTATATTAAGTTTTTTACATAAATCAATAGGAATGATATTACACTGTGCCCCCGAGTCAATTTTAAAAGTCACTGTTTTCTTACAATCTATAATATTTACCTTTTGTACCCATTCCTCTCTTGCATTAATAGCATCTACACTAACCCAATCACAAAAAAATTCAACTAAATTTTCCGATTCATCTTCAGATGCTACATTCACAACTTTTATTGAACGTTTATTTTTACACATTTTTGCAAAATGTCCTATCTTGCCACAGTTTTTACATTTTTTCTTAAATGCCGGACAGTTCTTGAAACGATGATTGTATCCGCAACGTTGACATGTGCTGTCTTGTTTTGAATCACCTCGCCTCTTGTGCCATGGATGATGATGTTAATGACGTCATCTTTGTTTGTTGAATTCTGTTCAAAATATTGCTTGCGCCACCGTTGTGATTATTGGAATTAATATTGTTTTTTCCCTTTTTTATGCTAGCAACTTCCTTTATTGGCTCAAATTTTTTAACTTGTTGTTCTGATAATTCCGCACTTTTACAAATTTTAACAGTTTTTTCTAATGTTAAATCACTTTCACGTAACAATCTATCTTTCACTCTTTTGTCTAAAATACCGGCGACAATGCGATCTCTTATCAAACGATCCTTCAACGTGCCAAAATTACAATCCACACTTAATTTCTTTAATTCAGTCAAATAAGCATCGAATGATTCACCAGGTTCTTGATTTCTTGTGAAAAACATGTGGGAACTAACACTTTCATTTTTTACAGGCACAAAATGCTCTTCAAATTTCTGTAATACTGTAACGTATTATATATATCCACACATTCTTCACCTATACAATGTAAGAATACTGCTACTTGTACTTCACTGTCCATTTTATTGGTACCTGATGCTATCCGGTAAATTTCAAAGAGCTGTTTCCATTTTGTCCATCCTTCTGCAGTTAATTTTTGTAAGTTATTTGGGGGTTTCAAGGCCGTTAGTGATGAAGACGATGTCGTAATCGTCGTTGTTGTTCTTGTACTTTCCTCAGTAGTCATATTTACTATTACGCGACTTTCACGTTTTTCACTTCACAAATTTTTTTTTTTCAAACTATATTTTCTGTCATTCACTTTATGCACCTGATTCTTTATAGCCGTAGCGCCATGTTATATGTTTCAGGGGTCATCAATAGAAAAACACAATGATAATTATACTGATTTTATTATTACATTTATAAATACACATTAAATTCTTAGTATCGGTATTAGTAGTTCTATGTGTGTTCATGCGTCCGTACATAATAGCGTCCACGCTATTTACCTGCATAACATAGCGAATTTCCAAATCTTGGGCACTGGCGGATCTCATCTAAGACCTGTACCTATTTAAAATAGTTTAGCTTTCTAAGAGTAAAAGAATTTTTAAAATCGGCTGGGTAATTAGTTTTGGTATTTTTGGGGACCCAAGAACCCGAACGGATTTTGTGCAGCATAGTTGTATCCATCTAAAATAATTTAGTTCTCTAGCAGTGAGAAATTTTTTAGAATCGGTTCGGTAGCTTATTACTGGCGTTTTCGGATCTGCAAGATCCCGGTGGACCTCATTAAAAAATCAGCTCGACCGTATATTCTAGGCGGACTTTATGTAATATATATATATATATATATATATATATATATATATATATATATATATATATATATATATATATATTCAAAACCCGTTGTGTAGCATTCTACGCCGCATTTGCATCCGCAGGACAGTTGTGGATCTCAGATAACACAACCTGTACCTATCTAAAATAGTTTACCTCGGTAATAGTAAAAAAATTTTCAAAATCGGTCAGTTATTTTATTTTTGACACTTTTAGGTCCCACTGACACTGTCGGACCTTACATAACGTAATCTATATTTATCTAAAATAGTTTAGCTCTGTAACAGTGAAAGAATTTTCAAAATCGGTCAGTTAGTTTATTTTTGACACTTTTGGGTCCTATGGACCCTGGCGGACCTTACATAATGTAATCTATATCTATCTAAAATAGTTTAGCTCTGTAACAGTGAAAAAATTTTCAAAATCGGTCGGTTAGTTTATTTTTACCACTTTTGGGTCCCATGGACCCTGGCGGACCCTAAATAACGTAATGTATATCTATCTAAAATAGCTTAGCTCCCCAACAGTGAAAAAATTTTCAAAATCGGTCGGTTCGTTTATTTTTGACACTTTTGGATCCCATGGACCCTGGCAGACCTTACATAATGTAATCTATATTTATCTAAAATAGTTTAGCTCTGTAACAGTGAAAAAATTTTCAAAATCGGTCAGTTAGTTTATTTTTGACACTTTTGGGTTCTATGGACCCTGGCGGACCTTACATAACGTAATTTATATTTATCTAAAATAGTTTAGCTCTGTAACAGTGAAAAAATTTTCAAAATCGGTCGGTTAGTTTATTTTTACCACTTTTGGGTCCCATGGACCCTGGCGGACCCTAAATAACGTAATGTATATCTATCTAAAATAGCTTAGCTCCCCAACAGTGAAAAAATTTTCAAAAGCGATCAGTTAGTTTATTTTTGACACTTTTGGGTCCTATGGACCCAGGCGGACCTTACATAACGTAATCGATATTTATCTAAAATAGTTTAGCTCTGTAACAGTGAAAAAATTTTCAAAATCGGTCAGTTAGTTTATTTTTGACACTTTTGGGTCCTGTGGACCCTGGCGGACCTTACATAATGTATTCTAAATCTATCTAAAATAGTTTAGCTCTGTAACAGTGAAGAAATTTTTAAAATTGGTCGTCTAGTTTATTTTTTACAATTATGGGATCAGTAAACTCTGGCGAAACTCATACAACTCTAGTACTCTAACAGTAAGAAAAGGGTTCTAAGGATCTCATATAACTTATGGCAGTCCGTAAGCTTCTTGCGGACATCATTTAATTAATTAATTCAAATACTTTAACTTACTAACTGTGAAAAAATTTTTAAAATCGATTGGTTAATTAATTTCTGGCCTTTTTAGGTCCCGAAAACCTTGACCTCACATAAAATACCTTAAATCCATTTGAAATGGTTTAATTTTTTAACATTATTAATTATTAGTGAAAAAATTTTCAAAATCGATTCAAAATATTTTTCCGTGCATACATATTTACATTGTACATATTATGTTGTTTTGTTTCATATTTAATAATATTATATCATAACATAATCTTCAGTTTCTTGTTTATCTAAAAATTCAATAAAAAAAAATTCTTCATTACATTAGCTTAGAAAATCTGTTTAATTTTCATTTTTCAACTTGAGATAGAACCATGCTAATTATAATGCAATAAATGAGAAACAAAACTCTATACATGTATGTGTGTTATAACACATGTATGTGAATAGACTTCACTTGTTCTCACAAAATTCTTTAATAAAAAAGTGAAATATTTTTATACTTCATAAAGAACTGAGATATAAATTACTTATTAGACTAACAAAGAAAGAAAACTAATATAAAAGTGAAAATTTACATTTTATCGAAAAATACTTAAAATAGAAAGAAAATTATAAGAATATTTTCTTCATAATTTTTTTTTGGCTTTTTAACCTTGTAAAAATCGAACTGTCTAATGATAAGATCGAATGATAAAAAATGGCCAGAAAACCTACTTCTGGGCATCCGATGTGTCTGGCTAAAGAACTTAGCCAAGCCAGATCAAAATCGAGTCTCAATACGAAATTTCATAAGCATTAAACGTTTCGTTCGAAAGTTATCGTGGCGACACACATATATATATATATATATATATATATATATATATATATATATATATATATATATATATATATATATATATATATATATATATAAATTTTAGTGAATATCATTTTCGTATTCTAGGGACCTCAAAACATATTTCTGTTATGACCTCCGCCGGAGGTTGCGTCGTGACACCTACTGTAATAGCTGAATTTCGCTAAAAAATGGACAAGTTCATTCAGGTTCAAATAATTTTAATTTAATAATTTTATGAATATGATTTTTAACTCTATTTAGGAATTTTTCAACTTATTTTGGTATTTGTCTATCAAATGAAATTTTTAAAATATATTTATAATCTGCATGGTTTGTACTTTTTTTGATATATAATTTTATTCAGTTCTGCTTCCTTCCATATATTTCAAATCATAAACCACATAAAGTGCAAAGAAGTAATATTGACTTCTGTTTATACCGTCCAACTAATTTTGTAAGTGACTGTGAATATAAAGCTATTAATATGTATAACTTATTTTTATATTTAACGTAAAAGCCCCTATACCCGAACGCGTTCAATACTCGAACAGTTTTAGTATTTATCGGTTTTTTTTTTCAGAAATAACTTCATTCAATTAATATATATAAAATATCAAAACTATTCGAGTATTGAACGCGTTCGGGTATAGGGGCTTTTACCTTATATGTACTTATTAATTTTATTTACATTTATATTTATATTAATATAACTTTTATATATATATATATATATATATATATATATATATATATATATATATATATATATATATATATATATATATATATAGCGCGGTATACAGACATTATGTTATGTAAAACAGGCAGCGTAATTAATAATATTATATATTGATAATCGCCATTATAAACATTATAGTCCAAGAGCCAGTGGTCGGCTACCTGTATGTATTTGACCAGACCTAGATTTTTGTGCAGTGAGTCCCCTATACCTACCATACATGAAATGGGGACTCGCTAAGCCCAACGCGGTGAGAACAGCTGGAGCTCAGGTAGGCAGGTATCAAAAATAGACGAAACTCAAATGTATTTGACCACGTCTGCCATTTGAAAATTTAAAAATACATTGTTATTATTACCGGAAAATGACAATGGCAGACCATTATCGGGCGATAAGCATCGTGGCCGACGATTTTTAATGTGTCAAAAAATATGCAATTTTGAAATTAATTGATCACGTCTGCCGTTGATATATTTTGCTTATTATAAGTAGTCTTAGAAGGTTATATTTTTCACGGCAGACGATTTTAATGTGAGCAGACATCAATCAGTAGTCAATAAAATCTTAGCTACTGCCCGAGCAGATTTATGTATGTACAGGCTGCATGCTGTCTCACATTTATGTTTATAAATATTGATATTATTATAGAAATTAACATATTTAGGATAGAATTATCACGTGTGGTCACTAAACCTTTTTTGGCCATTTAATGTCCAAATTACTGTATAAAAAAATTATAAACGTAATGACATCATAAATTCTGTTCGTGTAAATGTCAAAGTTAAAAAATTCTGTGAAAATATTATTTTAACATTAATATTTTCTACACAATGATTATAATTGGAAATGGCCAAAAAAGTACTAAGATGGCTAACACCGGCACTTTTACCCAACTCCTGTAAGATGGATGATAAAAAAAATAGATCTATTACGAAGTAAAAATAAATAGTAGGGTATAATAATGATAACAAATTATACTTCAAATCGAAGCTGCAAAAATTATAGGTAACATTAAAATAAATGTTAAGGTCCATTATTATTTTTTCAAGTATTTTTTAAGTAAAACAAATACAAGATTGTAGAAAAAATTATGTGTGTAATTCGAGCACAAAATAACAATACTGCTCTCATGAGAATAACGCGCGATACCGTTAGGCGGAGCATTCAACATTCTCAATCGAGTGGCACAGTTCCACGGTGCGCTCTTAATACACAAATAACTACATATTTAAACGAACTTTTAGGTATTAACTTTTTTTTGGCAAAAGTGTAAGCCGTACAACATAACAAAATCGTCAAATGTAAGTTTTACTTATGGAAATAATTTCCGTCATATTGTATATAGTCTATAGACCGGCTATATCAATGAAAAAATGAGCTTCCAGATACGTTCAAAATACAACCAACTGCTACTTTGTCATAAATCAATGCAATAACCATGGCATCCGTAGTAATTTTAATCCGGAGTTCCACGTCGTATGACTGATCTTCATCATCCACTGCGTCTGCTTCTGTAACAATAAAGTTTTGTAAATTTGATCCAAACATATTCAATGCAGAATTTATTATAATCGACTTACCAGGGACATCACTAATTAAGTCGTTAACAAAGTCTGGAAGTTGATCTCGAACCATTTGAAGACAAATGCATCGTCTTGTTGGATCCAACCATATTCGAATGGGTTTAATTTTATAGGCTGCTTTTTGAAGGCATTACCACATGTAATTACGTATTAGGATTACAACACGTGGTAATTCTATCCTAAATATGTTAATTTCTATAATAATATCAATATTTATAAACATAAATGTGAGACAGCATGCAGCCTGTACATACATAAATCTGCTCGGGCAGTAGCTAAGATTTTATTGACTACTGATGTCTGCTCACATTAAAATCGTCTGCCGTGAAAAATATAACCTTCTAAGACTACTTATAATAAACAAAATATATCAACGGCAGACGTGATCAATTAATTTCAAAATTGCATATTTTTTGGCACATTAAAAATCGTCGGCCACGATGCTTATCGCCCGATAATGGTCTGCCATTGTCATTTTCCGATAATAATAACAATGTATTTTTAAATTTTCAAATGGCAGACGTGGTCAAATACATTTGAGTTTCGTCTATTTTTGATACCTGGCCTACCTGAGCTCCAGCTGTTCTCACCGCGTTGGGCTTAGCGAGTCCCCATTTCATGTATGGTAGGTATAGGGGACTCACTGCACAAAAATCTAGGTCTGGTCAAATACATACAGGTAGCCGACCACTGGCTCTTGGGCTATTAGATCAAGGCTGATTTATATTATTATATGAAATGATTATATTCATAATATTTAATTATTTTAACAGGAAATTTCTTTTATTAAGCGTAAAGTATTTACAAGCAACAATAAAGTTTAAACTTTAAGGTAAATGAATAACGTGGGTTGTATTACATTTTTTAGCATTAATGACATCGTAAATGTTCATAATGGCGACTGTCAGTATCTAATTACATTACCTTGTCTATAATAATGGTTACGTTCAGCAAATTTCAGCGCTCAATAAGCGATTAGTGATTAATTGCAAGTTTTTTTTTTATGACAGTTAACGTTTGACAAGCAATCAGCCAAACAGTGTTGACCGTGTTGACTATTTCCGATAACACATTTCGCTTCTTTGCAGCGTACTTTAAATATGATGGAAAACATGGCGACTGCTGAGTAAACATGTTGCAACTCAACGGAAAAAAAAATACCATTCAACAGAAAATCATAAACCGTTTTGCAACTATTGCGTTCTACTGAACGCGGTCAATATCATAATATATTCTTTATGCCCTGATTCAAAAACATTTATTTCTTTGAAAGTTCTTTTTTTTAATTTTTTAATTAAAATTAATAATAATTTTTCAGAATAAGAAATAAGAATGCCTGAAATGTAATAAATTCAACTATCGTATATGAATTGATGAAGAAAAAAGTACAAATTAATGTTTTTCTTTTAATAAATTTTATCTATGTTCTTTGTTTTTCCCTTCATATCCAATAAATCTTAACCACAGTCTTAACTATATTTTATTTATACCCAATTTCAAATACAACTCACAAGGAAAGTGCAAGAAGTCGAAAATTCAAAAAAAATCTGAAACTTTGTCAGTATATAGAGGTGGCTACCTAATAACATAAAAAATATCAGTTGCTGCTAAAAAACGTTTTTAAAGGGTGAAACATCCGCTTAAAGTTGGAACTCAAAAATTTAAAAATCTATGAAATTTTGTTTATAGGTACCTTAAAAAGTTTTAGTAACAAATATAACATTATTTTTTGCATTTACACATTTTTAAGGGTTGAAACCACCCCTCAACTGTGTGATATTTTGTTTATATATACTATACAGAGCTCTAATCTATATACATATAAACATATATATATATATATATATATATATATATATATATATATATATATATATATATATATATATATATATATATATATATATATATATATATATATATATATATATATATATATATATATATATATATATATATATATATATATATATATATATATAAATCTCATGTCACAATGTGTGGCTACGATAAACTCCGAAACTACTGAACCGATTTTGATCAAATTTGGTAACTATTTGTAATTTGGTCCAACTTAAAATCCAGGAGAGTCTTTATCGCAAAATTTTTAGTCTAACCGTAGAAATTTACGAAAAACCGCAAAATATAAATTTTTATACAGATACCTGTGGAAAAATTTATAAAAAGAATCATGCAAATTAATTTGTTGCTAAGCATTTGGAGAAAAATATTTTTGGAAGTTTTTTAAATATTAATAAGTACTTCTATAGATACCATCAATAATATTTTTACCTACTACTACTATGAAATTACTTATCTACTGTGCAAAATACTATTTGTATCCTATAAAGAAATAGACCGGGAGATGATAACAGAAAACCTTCCGCGATTTTCGCACTTACGCCCCGGGGAGCAGAGCCCGCTCCAAGGGGGGCGGCAAATTTTAAGGGCGAAAATTTTGTAAATTTTTGTAAAAAGAGGGTGACAATTTTAGAAGTGACGAATAAAAAAAAAAGATTTGCCCGGGTCGGGAAATTTAATGGACGATAATTTATGACTATACATGTATACATATATGACTATACATATATGTCTATACAATGACTTCTAGTACCTTCGATTATATTTTAATTTAATTATTAAACCATCTAAATTTAATTTTTTTGAAATATACTGCCATAATCTAGCAACAAAATCTCGGTTGTGGTAATTCCTATGTTTTTGATCTCACAATGCTTGGCGTAAATAAATTTCATTTATTAATAATTCGATGTCCATTTTTATCTTATTATTATTATATGTTTTAAATAATACAAAATAAATATTATATATGTATATATTACGACGCAGCAACAATGGACAAAAACGATAAAAACGACGAAACACACAACAAACGAAATCAGTTTGAAAACGCTTAAAGAATATCAAACTTGTTTGACATTAGCAAATCAGCTAGGTCCGGACTCGCATCGCATTAAAATGTATGTGTTTAACAAAATAGCATGTACTCGCTCGGCATCGCTGTGCTGTTACCCGCTTTCTATGTGCACGTACACTTACATTCAGTTGGCATAAGTGCGAAAATCGTACCAAATTCCCTTTTTTCTATGCAAGTTTACAAAGAAACTTAATTTTCGATATAAAAGCCACGCGAGCGAAACTCAAATTTATCCATAAATTTCTTAAAATTTACATATCTTTCATTACTCCCTGAGGCGTAAGTGTGAAAATCACGGAAGGTTTTCTGTTATTATCTCCCGGTCTAAAATAAACAACTGGATTGTCCAGTTATCATCAATTGGCACTTCTGCTGTTTTCAGCAAATTCCAAATGTATGAAAATTAGATATGCTATAAAAATATGAACATGACTTGAAAATATGAATAATACTTTAGAGTCGTCGAGCAAGCGAAGCGAAGCACATAAGGAACTGATTTTGTACAAAATTTCAGAATATCAAATTTAAATGAACGTGTGGTCACATTGTCCGTCAGTTACACCAAATAGAGCGCAAATTAAAAAGCTGAAGAAATTTGACAGTTTTTACTTAAGTACTGTTGAGATCTCTGTGAAAGATGAAAGTGACGTTAAAATGGTTTTCCATGGCCTTGGTGACTTGAAGGGCCTAAAATAAAAACAATTCTAAAACTGCTGGTATAGGTACTAAGTTCTTACGGTGCGGAAATTAGCCATGCTAATAAAATATGAAGATAGTTATTTTAGAGTCATTGGGCGAGCAGGGTCAAGTGCTATAAATAATTGATTTTGCACAGAATTTTGGAATATATGATTGAACTGACCTATAAATTTTACCTATAAGTTAATCTAACATCTAGGTTTGACATTTAGGTTGTGTAGACACCCGGTAGATGGCGCTGTGTTCCGATTTCTAAATTATACATTCTATTCCACGTCATATTTGTTTATGTTCACGATGTCAATGATTTTTATAATTATACTGTGTATTGTGTTATAATTGTGCAGTGTATCGTTTGAAATGATAAGAAAAAATTAATTCAATCAATTCTAACTACTGAGCCACAGAAACGCGTGGCCGGGTCAGCTAGTAATAAATATAACATTATTTTTTTGTATCTACAAATTTTTAAGGGCTGAAACCATCCCTTCATATGTGTACTTAAAAATTTTTAAATTGATGATTTTTTGTTTACATATACTATATAGCGCTCTAGTAATACATATAACATTATTTTTTGCATCTATAAATTTTTAGGGGTTGAAACTACCCCTTCATTTGTGTACTTAAAAATTTATAAATTTATGATATTTTGTTTACATATACTATACACAGCTCTAGTAATAAATATAACATTATTTTTTGCATCCACAAATTTTCAAACCACCCTTTCAAGTGCGTACCTAAAAATTTGAAAATTGGCGATATTGTGTTTACATATATTATACATACCTAGCGCTATATAGACCTAGCGATAAATGTATTATAAATATATTCTTTCACACAGTTCTAAGGGGTTGGTGGATGCAGTTGGACTGTTTTTGACGGTTTCCTGTGTTCTCTTCGATAGCAGTTGTTATATGAAATGAAGGACCAGTAACAAGAACACTTATTCTTTTAAAATTGATTTATTTGTTGATCAAGTACAAGTTCTATTTCAAGTGAATCGGTTGAATAATACGGTACTTGACTGTATTCAAAAATTGTTTTAAATGTTGAATAATTTTATGTATTGTCCTTAAATATATTCAATTTTAGTAGTGACAAATAAAAATATTCTTTAGTTACTTAAAAATTCGATTTCGAAAATTATAAATTTTTAGCCTTCATTTAAATGGTTAAAAACGCAGTGATATTTGAAAATGACGTCATTTTTTAATAGCAGATCTTATTACTCTAGTTACGGTTTGTCTATGACAAATTGCATTTTCATTGTGACATTTTTACAATTCTAATTGACCAAGAGAAGTTGTTTTCTTTGTAATTTATTTTGAACTTTTTGGTTTGCAATTAATTTTGCACTCAAAAAAGATTGATGGAAGGAATACATCGTCACTTAATACGTAAAATATCCTTATCAACTTGTTTTATATATTATGTTAAAAATGCTTTTATTTTTTGCTACAATTTTAAAGTTATGTTTTCTTAAAGTGCATTTAATACTTGTAGGGCTTCATGAAAATCTTACTTATCATGATGATGATAAATGAAGAAGATAACAAAGTAGAAAGTTGTAAATACCACTAAAACTGAACATGATGACTGCTGAATATTGTGTACAAATTTGAAACCGTGTTGACAAGTGTTGATATGAATGAAAGCGACATCTGTTTGAGTTAAATCGTGACGTCATTGCATACGTCACTACGCCAAATTGTTTTTCCCGCCAATTTATTCATTTAAAATTGAACAATGGTTTTTTGAAGATTTTTAAAAATTTAACAAAAACTAACTAATTTATACGTAAGAACAAAGCATTTAGAATCATTTCTCAATTGCAGTCAAGTACCCTATTAAAATAAATCGCAAAATTGTTACAAAAATGAAATAAATACATGACTATTTGTGTTTACGTAAAACACTCGCGCACATCCGAATCGTACATTGTTCAGAACGCAACTCTCTTCTTTTTGCGACTCATAGTCGTACCCTTGACCTCATGGTCTCCATTCGTTAATACTCGTATTTAATTTACAATATACCATTCAGATAGCGCTAACAAACGGCAGTGATATTTAAACAAAATATTTAAAAAAATTAGAGAATGTTAAATGGGATTTAACAGGGGTGAAACACCCCCTCCAAGTTATAAACTAAAAATTTCAAGACAGTTTCATCAATTTTTGCTTCTAATTTCCACTTTGGAAAGGATATTTAACCACTATAAATGTATGGAAGCAAAAAAAAAATTATTAATCCATTTTTATGTGATGATATTATGTGAATAAAATCTCGGAATTTTTAAATTTTCGACAGCTGAAGGGGTGTTTTCACCAGTGGCGACGCGTGAGAGTAGACAAGGGAGACAGTGTCTCCCCAAAAAAATTAACCTTCACAATATTCAAAATTTTTTATAAAATTTAAAATAATTATGGATTTTATACAATAATATTGTCCATTTTCATACATTTACTGCCAGTATACATAGTACATACATACGTTTAGACACTATAATAATGTATACGTATACAGATAATATCATAAATATGAGCTTATAATATGTGGTTAGACAGAATGAATACATAATACATACGTAGACATTTTCAGATTTGTTTCCTTTGGCTTTGTGTGTATGCGTAACAAATGGTAACAAACATTCCATTTTATACATTCACACACACAATGACACAATCTACAT